>JANHFX010002988.1:73865-90828 GCA_027560015.1 Chloroceryle amazona
TTTGTTTTGGGTTTTTTTTCCCAACCAGCTTCTTGAACACTCCATCAAGTAGCACTCTGACATCTTTTTCTATTATCTTAAAGTTGAAATTTCAATCTGGACATGGATAAATTAATCATGCTACTGTTTAGGACATTATTTTGTCCTAAGGAAAATCACACTGGGCAAGTGATCAGAACACATGATGACATTTCTCTCCCAAAATCTTCTAGATGCATTTAAAAAAATCTAAGGCTGAAGTACTAATGCAAAATGTCAGATCTAATTTAGAAAGTTCAGTATGTGAGATGGTATTTTACCATTTCTCAGATATTCTGTAGCTAAACTGCATTCAGACAAGAGTCTTTGCTAATGCGATCTCCTAACTGAAGTTACCATGTCAATACAAATGATCATCATTTTACATTTAAACTATTAATCACAAACAGTGAAGCAAGGTCTTCTGGTTGAATTACTAGACTACATCAGACATCTATTTGCAATAAAATATGTTTACACTTCAGCCTATTCTTTTCCCAGCAGTCTTGCTGCCCTCTCATTAATATCTGTTCTGAAGTCAGACAGTGGGCAATACTTATGTACTGAATGAATTTCACTAACGCTCTTTCTCACTCAGCAGCTGATGTTGTAAAATACACTAGTTTTAAAAAATGTTTGGCCTTTTTATCTTGCAGCTGCCTTCTTTACAAACAACTCTCCTCTACAATGTCTACCTGCACCTGCAAGTGATAACTTTTCTTCATTACCAGGCAAACAAAGTTAGGCATTAATCCCAAAGGAAGGACCATAAAATTGGTTTTGGCCCGCCTTTAAATTTCATTGCTATTTACCTCAGCTAAATCCACGAACCAATCTCTACCTTTGCAGCTTTGCTTCCTGAACTCATCTATTAATGATATGTCAAAATCTAAAGCTCCCTGAAGAAAAGAGGTTGCCATGGGATACTGAGTGCTTAGGAGCAAACTGTAGAAAGACGTATTCTGCCAAGAAAGGCTCCAAAGACCTTGCTGTGTCAGCCAGTATTGCTTTTTATCTCTTTAGATGAAACAAAATCACTGCTCTGGGAGCCACTGGGCATCTGTCAGCCCTGATTGCTCCATCGTACTGACCATTTTCAACAGGCCTATAGGAATCTATTAGTGGAAAGGAAATTCCTTCGTTCCGCAAAAACTCTGACTTTGATGCCTGGTATTTGGGATGCTCTCCTGCAGCATATGTAGACAAAACACTTTTCTTCATCGGTACCTGGCTGTAACCATCCTCTTCCTTCCTAGTTTTTAATCACTCCAAACTCATATGTAAAGAATTCATGTCCTACAGATTAGTGACGCTTATGAGGCAGGACAGAAGAATAAAGTGTGAATACTTCAGGCAGGGTTAGCTAGCCAGATGGACATAATTTTCTCAGAGTTAAAGCTGACTTTTGAAAAAGATAAGAGGGGAAGAAGAGGTGAAAACTAGAAGATGTGCCCATTGAAGGAAAATTTCCAAGACAGAGCACAGCTTCTGCCCGGTGTGTGTTTGGTGAGAAAAATAGAATTCTGAATTGTCTGAAGGGCTAACAAGAGAGAAGGGTTTGTGACAAGTAAAAATTTTGCACCTTTCTTTCTTATCTCTTGTAGCAAACTTACTTTATGTAAGGGTAGCTAACTGCACACATTGTACAAAGTAATTTAATTTTTAAAAAAAGTTACCGAAGAACACAATCTTCAGCTGGTAAAACCAATTATGCATTTACATGTCTCTTATGTTTGTAATTAATTTCTTTGAAGAAAAACATAACAAAATGTTGCCTTTGGATTAACAATAAAGTTCAGTTGAAATATAGGTGATATTGATGATGTCCATGAACAACTATCTAAAGATTCAGTGTCTACAGCTGTCTAAACATATAGGCATGGGTCTTTTTTGCAGTCATTTATACAGATAGAAATTAGGCAAAATGATGCACAGGGAACAGTCTGCTGTCCAACAGTAAGTGCAGTGTGTCTGCTTCACCAGTCTGTGGTGGAGTGACTTGAGGAGGTAAAAAAAGTTCCCCTATCATAATAGTTTCCAGTTGAAGAGCATGCTGGATTCTGTCAGCAGGACACACATTTTATCATACAGGACACATAACATTTTATGGCAGAACAAGGAACATGGTATTATCTACCTCCAACATGAGATACAAGAAAAATACATTTAAATACACCAATGAGGTGACATCTAAAATTTCATGTGCCTGTTTCTCAAAAGCTTGTGTCACAAAAAAGTAGAGGGAATTTACAGAAAAGAAAAACAAATTATTAAAGAACAGGACACTGTGATTTATGGGGAAAGATCAGAAGATTAACACCTGGCTAAATTACAGGTATGGTAAAAGGACATATGAAAATCAGCTTGAAGTACTGGAATATCATAAGCCATGAAATGGCAGAGAAATCACTTTCACTTAATAGACAAAAAATAGTAATAATTGAATGATCGTAACAAAAAAGCAAACTTAAGGTAGTAATAGATAAGGAAATATGTCTCAGCAGTGCATTTTACTGTACTGCACAGGTTTGACTCAGAGAATGTGGCAGTTCTTAACATAAATGCACATCCTAACCAGTCATGCTAGCCACATGGGCAGAAGAACAGTCTAAGAGAGCACCTCGTGCCAGCTTTATCCTGTGAACTCACAAGGCTAAATTAAAAACTAAGAAAAAAAGTGTGTCTGGAGTTCAGAACAATGTAAGAGTGCAGATTCTATAAAAATATGAGCTAAAGATAACAATTCTTGGGTTTATTTATACTTTTTGTCCTTCTGGAAAGCTTTGAATCTCTTTAAAACAATCAAGACAGAATACAATAATAATACAAAATTACCTTTGGTGAAAAATTTCTCCTCAAAAAATATTTTTAGATCAACAATATTTTAAGGGTAAGAAATCTCTTACAAATTGTAAAATCATTCAAGCTACATTTTTGTTTTGTTTTGAAAGCAACGACAGTGATTTTCTGTCCACTGTATTTCTTAAGAAACATGAAATCCTAATTCACTTTTGACTGTATTATCATTAAGCTACTGACTTGGTTTTAAGTTTCAAAAAAAAGTAGCAAAACAAACAGGAGATAAAAAATATTGAAACAAGAAAAAAAAATTTATTCAAGCTGCAACTAGTATTCACCTCCCATCATACACTTGAAAACTTCATCATCCCTGATATGAGTGGAAGCACATTGACACAGTGGATTCAGACTGGACTGCTGGATAACCTGCACAGTTAACTGCAGCGTCAAGTCCCACTCATAGACCAGGACAAAACCCACACAGTGAATAATGCATTTCAGCAGATAATTAACAAAGAATAAACTGCACCCTCACATCTTTGAATTCCACTTTCTGATGCAAGGAATCATTTTCAGGTGTAAGTCAGAGCTCTTGGGAGTGAGGTTCTGAAAATCTCCTGTTATAAGTCAGTGGCAAAATTTCCACTGTTTCTGGGAAATGTTATGGGCCTTTCTGAAAAAGTCAGCGGTGCAAGGGACTGAACTCAAACTGTGACCAGGCACAGCACCTCGGTCAGTTTCTCAGAGTAGTGAAATGCCACCTGTGAATCTACAGTTCACTTGGAAAGTAGCATACTTTTGGGCCATGTGGTACTAGGCAACTAATGTAGAAAATTAATTTTCCAAGGCCCCATCCATAGTCAAGTAAGAGTGAGATGTAGCACTTAGCTACTTCCTATTGCTCTCACATTTATTAAAATTATGTCTAGAATTCAACATATTTGGGTACAGTCTTGGTTCTCTGCTTCTTCCACCCAAGAGAGCTGCTGGGGATGTGATTTAATTCCCTTAACTACAGAGAGCTGTAGTGCTGCAGTGTGCCTCTGAAATATGCTCCCCTTCAGAGCATGGGGAGCAAAAGGGATGGCATCTACAGTGGTATCTAAATTGCCATTCATTTACCCAAATGAAGACATCTTCAACTACAAGCAGACTTTTCCATTGGAGACTGACCCTTGGAAATAAAAAACCAACACTTTGATCCAGCACTGAAAGAGACATTGTTGTTTACTTTATTTTAACATAACCTGTATTGAACACAGAAACTCAGAGCAGATAAAAGTTTTAATTCCTGGCTAAAGGCCTGCAGTCAGTTTGCTGCTGGTGTTCATGATCAGGTTCAACTTCCCATGGATACAGGGGAATCACTGACATTTTGCATTTAAATAAATAACCCAGGATGGCCATTAAATCTCTTTAAAACTGCAACTTTAAGCAATTATTGAACCTCATCAAGGTTGGCTTTGTACCTCATCTCAAGGACAACCTCAAATTGCCTAAGACAAAAAAAATCTACTTACTTTTGCCTCAACTGTCATAGTAAAGCAACACAGCTGCCATCTCAACATATTTAATGCCATGCAAAGACATCCCTTTTTTTTTTAGTGAAGATGCAGCCCAGGGCTGCTGCTTCTCCTGTCTCTTGTGTGTTGGAGCATGGATGTCTTTTGAACTTCCTGAAGTCAGCAGGATCCTCTGGGTATTATCATGTTTATTTTTAAAAAAAGACCTATTGTTCTGGAGACTAAGACCACTTCTGAGGCTATTTTGAAACTGCTCTTTCAAACTGTTTATTGTTCTAACCTTCAGTTTTAGGGACATCAGAGAAAAAGTGATTAAAGACCCATTTCCCCCACAGAGACACTATTTTTATTCATTTTTGATGCCCTATTTGGCTATTTATTGCCCTTATTGTTCCTTTTGATGGTTGCTAGGGAAAAGGAGATTAAAACTCAATGTGCAGCACAGCTCATTCTAGGGTATAATTTTTCTGGTATTTAAAATAATGTATGCTGGATAATAGATAAAAATTACTGTGTTGAGCTTAAAAGGGGATATTACTGTGCCATATTTATTTTTATTTTTTCCAAGTCTTCAAAAAAATGTTTCCTAAGGGATGCACAGGAAGAAGACAGATGTGATAAATACAAACAGATTTCTGCTGTGAATGCAAGAGGAGAAACACAAGACCCAGAACAACAGGCTCTTTTCCTCCATGGAACAAAGAAAATGTTCCACGCTAGACAGGACTAATTTACTTTAATTATTATTTTTTTACTAAAGTACATGCTGTCATGCATTACTTGGAGCATATGACATAATTCTGTGAATAAAAATAATTTCTTAATATGGCTGTATTAGTGATATACCTATAAAAAAACCCCAGGGGGTGGAGGCAAGTATCCCCTGTTAAATGGTCAACTACACTGGGAAGGGGAAAACCCAGGGACTCTCTTAGAAAAAGCAGAAATTTAGCCAGTAACTGAGTTTTGCTTTGGGCTTCTAGATTCTTCCAGAGGCTCTTGATTTCTTTGGAAAGGTTGTCCCTTCCAAACTTGATAAGCAATGAAACTACAGATTCCAGGTAAACCACATGAAGTGTCAGCTTCACTGATAAAGCTCATTTTGTGAAACTGAAACAGGTGGTTGTATGAAGGAGATGGACTTCCACACTAGTGCTGCTCAGCTTGAGTTGGTGTCCAGAGAAGGAAGAATGATTCACTGACTTCTGAGCCTGCTTGTACCAGAGGGAAGAAACTCTGGTGGGGGAGAACTGTCCTGTGCAGAGGAGCTGCACAGCTAAAACCAGGGCTGTAGGAATGGCTGTGCCATCCATAATGCACCGCTTGGCTTGTGCTGTTTTTCAATTTCAGTAAAACAAGAGGCAACAAGTAGGAAGAAAAACTCTTTCAAAGTGACTGACAGATATTTAAAGCTCCTAAAACCTGGGAGTGAACAAAGACTTGTGAGTTTGGACAAAGCATTTACATGCTTTTAGAAACAATATCTGAAACAGGGTAGTTGATTCCTGTGGCTGACACCTGTCAGGAAGAATTCAGAGAGGAATTTCTCTGCTGTATTAAAAGAGAAAACATGCCTGTGGTCACAGCCTCTTCTTACTTCCTCGGGCTCAATTTCTACAGCTGGCTGCCTTTGGGCACATGCCTGTGTGCTGCTCACATTGTTTTAACAGGGTCCCATGAGAAGGAGAACTTGGAAAGAGCAAGGTTTGACTCCCATACCCACCAAAGGGTTTCTTGTGAGCCCCGGAGCATCACATTTCATCTCACAGTTCACTTCTTCATTCAAAAATAAATATAATTGAATTTACCTATTCTATTGTAAACTATCAAAAGTATTAATGTACCTATATGAGTCCAATGTTACACCGATAAGATAACTAAATAGTCATCCCTAAATACTCACAGTGAAAAATGGATTGTCAGACCAAAGCATTTGGCTATCTCACATGACCTTTAGATCTTTCTCTCTCAGAGATTAACGTGTGCCTCAAACCACAAAAAAGCAAAAAATGCAGTATGGATTTCATGACTCAGCCTGTGATTGCTATGCAGTCTCTGACTGTTGCATCAGACATCTTCTGATTACCCAGAACTCGTAAGCTATCTGCACAAAGTGATGTAATTGGCAAACGTTGCAAGTACCAGGAAAGCTGTTTTTCTAATAGAACCTTAATTTACCAATGCCTGTCAAGATCAATGAACAAATTACTTCAGGAGTTAAAGCTATTTTTAAAAAGAAATTACAAGACCCAGTGGTAATGGGTGCAAGAGAGACTCATGTAAAATACTAACTCAGCTGCTTTCCTCATGGATCCTTTAAAATCTGTGATCCCTGAAATTAAGTATTTCCAGGAATTGTAAACTGTGTCATTTACTACAGCAGTTCATATACTCTGTCAAACTCAAAATAAGATTCACAGAGATCATAAACTTGCTAGATGCAAGACCTGGCATAGATATACATGCTTTTTTTTCGGATTGTCAGGTTCTGGAGAACTTTCATTTATGAGAAATATTTTTTCCCAGGTATCTAGCTGATCTTGTATATGCATGTTACTCTGACTACACGTGTCGATGTAAAGCCTGAAAAATAACATGAGTAACAAGAATTTCAGCCTCAGTACATACTACAGAACAGAAAATACTGCCTTTGAAGTAGCTTCAGTTTTATAAACATAAAAATTAGAAATCTGAAAAATACGTAGAGAACCTAATAAAGATAATGACCATGTAGAAGTCAGCTGATAAAAAAGCTGAGAACATGACTGACTGCACAGCTCCAAGACCCAAGGAACTCAGGATAAAAAAAAAAATAAAATAAAAAAAATAAATAAAAAAAAAATCTAAAGGTACAGTAGCTACTTCATGAGTCAAGATTTAAATTAAAACAAGAGGTCTTGCAGGAGCTGGGTGAACTGAGCTGACATTTTAGGGAATTAAACAAATATCTAAAAATTGAAATAGGGAATCAAAAGGATGATGTAAAGTATAGTTTAAAAATAGTTTTGGAAGATAAAGAAGGAAATACACATGGTGAACTTTTACTAGATTTGAAGATCAGCTATTGAGGGAAAAATTAAAATATTAACATTTAAGGAGATGGTAAAGGCTACAGAAAATTACTCCAGAAGAACATGGGCAATGTTAAAAGTCATTAGGAAGATGAAAAGGACTTTCCTGAAGAAGTGTCATGAAAATGTCACTATCCTGCTGTAACACCTTAAATAAAGAGACACTTAGGGTCAAGTATAGAGACTGCATCAGCTACACCTTTTTCAGATTAATCATTTTGGTGGTCAGATATTGCCCCAAGCTGGGACAAAACCAAAGTGCCTGTGCAGCACTCTGACTAGTGTGCATGTGTGTTACTGGTACTGCCCAGAAGGTAGACTTATGGAAATATTTGTAACTGAAGTCTCCCCAAATGGAGGGAAATATAAAGATATTTATTTATATTGTGTACAGCCCTTGACTAACCACAGTAGTTTCATTCACAGAACTGACAGATTTCTCTTTGGAGTCTAAGATACTAGGTAACCTCTTTGATGTAAGGTATCTTCAGTTAACAGATGGGGTTTCTATGAAATACGTAAAATACCAGTGTGATATTATACTGGATGCCACTTCTATTCCAAAAGCGTGTTTCCCTCTGCTTCACATTTTGGCAAATGTATTCCAACTTCAAGGAGACTAACATCAATTATCCTGAAGCACTTAGTTTTAATTTAGAAAAAAATAAAGTCATATAAAAATTATAACCTGAAGTGGGTTATATTTTCTAATATAACTATCTTACAGTCAAAAAGAGAAACCTAGATTAAGACAAAGAGAGAAAAACATAGCAACCTAATTACAAAGTGAAGTCTTGATATAAAAGCAATTACAAACCTCAGCTGTGGGAAGCAATTTTCACGATGACAACAACAACAAAGTCACTTCATCTCTTTTCTGGGCCCTGGCCATTAGCTTCCCTCACATCCTAGGTAGCACCTCTTCATGCTGCATGGCAAGAAACAGTCCAAAATATAAAAGTTTGAGTCTGTAACTAGTGCTGAATATATTTAACCTCAAACTGCAAGAGAAATGTTTGGATATAAAATAATTTACACTTTATTACAGTTGCCTCCTCTTCCTTCATAATCTAAATGCAGATGACAAGCTCACAAGTGCTCACAATTCAGACTTGGGTTCATCTCAATATTGCAACTGAATCTGACTCAAGCCTCTGTTAGAGGAGCTTATTAGTTAATCAACTGATGATATCACAGACTACAATGTAGACACAACACCAGTACTGAGACTGCTTTAATTCCTGTTTGAAGTCCCACAGAGGCTGTGATAAAGCACTAATCATCAGAGATTTCCACCCCCTTAAGTGATAATTTGCAAAGCTCAACGAATTTTGTATATAGCTACTCCAGCATAAAAGCCAGAAAGATAAACCCAGTAACTCATATAGGATCGTTTTTGACTTAAAGCAATATGACAAAAATCACAAACAGAAAGTTTATGATTATAGTCACAAATTCTCTATTTTGCTTAAAGGTAAACCCTCCCAAATATGTAAATTTAGCTCAATTAGTCAATAATAGGTGAAGAAGGTTAATCATCTCTAATTGAAATTTTTTTTTATTTTAATTTTTCAATTATATTCTGCATGAGAAAGTATTGCTGTGGATGCCAAATAAGCCAAAAAGATATTAATTACCCAAATAAGACTACATGGCAAGGTAAACAAAACTGAAAATGAAATGCTTCTAAACGTAATTTAGGCACAGGGCACCATCATTATGAAACTCAATAACAGGTGAACAGAGTTTTTAAGAGTCACTTTTCAATTCAGTTGACATGTAATGTGCTCCATTTCCATGCAAAACGTAACTTGGCTACACAAGCTTCCCACAGCTGGAAGAGGTTCAATTTTCCAATTATAACTAATAGATATTTTACTGTAAGTTGAGAAAAAAACTATATAGAATATAAAAGCCTATGATGACCAGGTAACTTAATAAGGATTACACAATCAGTGACAAGCAAGATTTGGAAAAGGAAGAACAATTCTTGCTTGAATGAGGGAAAACTATTGCAGAGATGTTTGGGGGGACAGATCCCGGCAGCTGCTGGTGCGTGTGCACGAATGCAGGATGAGCAGGTAAATACAAGTATGAAAGACGAGCATCATTCACCACTCAGCTACAGCTAGAAAGGTGGTACTTTGCTGCTACTCTTCTCTGCTTGTACTTGACTCTGCAGAGGCACTGAAGCCAGAGACACCGTGGCATGCTGAACAAATGAACACACAACCATATACTGATTTTTTTCATGCATCTACTTAGAGAGGGCAGCCGTCAAGTGCACCTAGGCAGTATAAGATTACATGAGCCTTTCTGGAGGACTGCTTCTCGAACTGTATGAAGACAGAAAAAAAACAGGAAAGTATTAAAATATGACTTTATGCACTTCATACTCATTAATTTTTGCTACCAATATAGATGTTATTCCAGCTCTTTTGAAGCCTTACAAGGGTTCTTCAACTAGCTTTTCTTATCATAGGGCTTTATCAGGAGTCAGGCCAACTCAAACCGCTAGCATTGCCAGGGTGGTTCTGGCTGGTGCTCTACTTCCAATCCCATACACACACCTTCCTCCAGACCCTGGGAACCCTCTTGCACCATCCATCCTTATCCCTCTGTCTCAACCACAAGCCTCACAGATATTCTGCTGAGAAAACACAGGAAGAAACGAAGAAATGCAGCACTCCATAAAGCATTTTGCCCTACAGTGGGGGCAGCTGCTCCCACCTGGCAGAGACCTCGAGAAAGAAAAAGCCTGCTGCAAATAGATTTACAGTGTGTTGCAGGAAGGCCAGGCAGGATTTGCACCTGTAAAAATTGATGGGTTTTGCACTGTTGTCTGGTAGGATTTCACAATGGAAGAGAAACGCAGTAAATTCTGTCAGATGATGTCTCTTCGGGTTTTCTAAAATTACGTAAGTTATTAGAAGCTTTAATTGTATTCTGCACTACCCTACAGGGAAAACCTAGCAAAGCAGTATCTTAAAAACAGTTAATGGGAGAAAAGAAAAATTTTTAATGCTACAGCTACTGTTCACAGGTGCAAGCGCAGAATCTCTCTAAAGCAGGAGAGAAGGATAGGGAAGGGTGGGGATTGCAGCCAGGATAAAACATTCACAACTGGTTTAAATTAAATTAAAAATAATAATAAAAAAAATAGGAAAAGCAGCAGCAATAGAAGTAAATAAACCCTGAAAACACAGGAGGGAAAAAAAGGGTAAGTAGAAAGAAATTAGGGCTAGATATAGCACCATATCTTATTATGGTACTACCTTTTGATGTAAAGGTTTCCACTATCTGCTTCAACAAAAGACTGTCTTATACAGCCTAAGAAAAGGTTAAGCCACAAGACAAGGGCAAAAGTGGAATGTTAACACAGGCAGAAATACATTATTTTCTAAGAGAAGTGAAAAGCTTTCTTTCATTGTTTTATTCTAAGAGAACTTTGCAAAAAGCACATTTTATTGTGAATTCATTATTTCCTCTGTAGCCCACCAAGAGCTTTTCCCAGCATTTAACATCAGAGTGAGTGTGGAAATAGATTACAAACCCACCCAGTCTTTTATTTCACAGGATTATTAGCTAAATAAAATAAACATATTGTTAGCTAAATAACATTTTTGTGTAGTAACACCCTGTATTGGAAATCTGAGGTATTCAGTATTCACTTCATCTCTGATGTGAACAGAAGGGCCAACACTGAGGACAGAACAGAGAAGTGAGGTGATGTGGCCAAGATTAGAGGAGGGATGATGTCAACATCACAAGCTCACAGGGAATGCCTTCTTGCAGATGTCAACACAAAATACATCCTGACAGGAGGCACTTGACATTTTTGCATTACTGTTTATTATGCACACAGGGATGGAACCCAATGATTGGGTTTCTTCCAGACTCTGTAAGGACCACCATTACACAAGGGTGTCACATTAATGTTATTGATGACTGAGCTCCAGCTGCAGCTAGCCTTAGGATGTTCTTCCTTCCCTTTCCTGGACAGTGCTATGAGATCATGAAGTTCTTTCTCAGGGCACTCAAGAGAAGCTGAAAATAAACCAGTCCATTGGTAAATACACCTCTAGGGAATAGCTTCTTTCCCGTGGCCAAAGAATACCAGGAAGAAATATACAAATACCAAGAAAATTGTTCTGAAAATCTTGCCAAAACTTGACATATTGTATTTGAACAGTTTCTTATAATTACTGTACTTATTGGAAAGACATATATATAAACACACATACAGTGAATGCATACGTGTGTGTAGTGCACATAACTCTGCGTACATGTCTAATTTTATAGAAACTAAAAGGAGGTCTTATTGATGCTGAAATATATGGCCAGAGCTGTAGGGTGCATTTTAGAGCAAAAGTGACAGGAAATCACCAGATTACTAGCACATTTGCAGTATACAGCTTGACAAGGTCTATTTGAACTACTGTTGCAAATAAAAAACGAGACTGACAAAACACTCATCCATTACCAAAGCACCTTTCAGCCCATGCTGTCCTTCATCCTGTCCTTGCATTTTACATCTTTCCACCTAAAGGCGTGACCCAGGTTATATTGATGCTACATGGGGTGTAACTGACAAGTACTGGTTATTGAAATGAATGACATTAAAGGGAAGAGTGTGGAGACCTCAGGAATGCCATCCAGCTCTCACTGTAGTTAATAAAAACATCATGAAGTCTTGTTTAATTTTACTAATGTTCCATCTCCAAACTGTTGAATATTTTGAAACTACTGCTGCATGCTAGAGGCTGAAACATAAGAACACACAGGAAAAATTATTTTGAAAAGCCAGTCTCAGGCTGCTATTATAACTAAATTTCAGCTGGCGCCATACTTAGCTTAATTACATAAATTGAAATGAAAGCTCGAGATAAAAAAAAGAAAAGCTACACCAGTGGTTTGTGTAATACAAAGGCAGCGCCCCTGCACAGCAGGCAGCGGAGGAGAGCAGGTGGGCTGAGGACACGAGGAGCACACCAAAGACAGCAGGGTCGGGTGAGTGATCCTGAGTCCCACTGAGAACTATATTACCCAGAATCTTAAACTGCAGTTTAATAGAACTCAATGTATTTAAACCCACTCAGATAAAGCTATGCTACCTTACACTTGTTGAAAATCCAGTCCATTGTATTTCAGTTGACAGCAATGATAAGTTGAGAAGTGAATTTAAATTACTACTTTCATTAGATGAATCAGTAATAATGAAAATGCAACCACTGGGGAAACTACCCCTTCAAACGAGAGCTTTACGATGCTAACATTATGTTGCACACATTATTAAAGAACAGTCTAACAGGTTGATTAGCCCTTTCTAATGGTGCCCATCCATTATTAATAAAGCAATCATACTTTTAAGGCCTGATTCTCAATTATTTCATTAGCTGGATGAAAAATTAAACAAAGATGAAGAGAGAAACATTTTAGCTTCCTTAGAGGCCCTGAGGAGGAAAACCTTTTCTCCCACAGTGTTTTTACTGCATTATTTGACAAGTGGAATAACCAACCTTTATCACCCTGGATTTCTGCTGATGAACGTATGCCAATGAACCCAACAGATACGTTCATTAAGTCTGAGTCATGGAAAGACTGAAAAGAGTACATCATCTCAGCAGCAGCAAAATGCCAAAAGATTTAGATGCTCTTCTTGACCTTTGTTTACAAATTGGCTTTATGTAGAAATGGGTCTGAAAGCCTCCTATAAAAATCTTTCATCTTTTTTTTTTTAAAAGGGCAAAAAAGAGCCTTCTTGAAATACAAGCTCTGTAGTACTAATCACAAATCCAATTTTTTTCCAGTATATATAAAACTCACAATACTTTTATACCCATTCAGCAAATCACTCAGAAACATAAAAGTGCTGTTTAGGCCAGCTGTCTGAGATGAAATTAATAAACAGAACAGCAGAATTTCTAAGAACTAGTAGATGTTTAAAACTCAAGTTGCTTCACATTATCCTGCTCATCTTCCCCCTACTTACACTAACTTACTAGGCACCACATTATCTATCCATTTTCTGACAGACTATTACCCACTACTCTATGTGAGAGACAGAGATTCATCTAATGACATACCACATGTCAAGAGATGTATGTCGATTTTTGAACACCAGATTAGCTCAGCCTGCTGACATCATTTTCCATGCACAGGCAGGAAGTGACACCAGCTTCTAGGCTGAAAAACAAGCCATGGTTTACAAGCAGTGGTGTATCTAAACTGTAAGCAAAGGGGTATGAGGCCTCTGTTTGAAACTCTTAAATGTTTTGTACTTATTCCTTACCTCTTTTTGGAAGTCTCCATAGATACTGCAGACCCCCCTAACAGTTACGCTGAAAACAAAACTGCCTGCAGAACACTGCCTATCACAGACTTCTTTTGGAAGACCTAGGGACAGGACTGAAGGGGAGGCAATTTACAACAAGACCTGGAGCAGGAAGAAATGGATGAACAAGTTTCCTCAGTGACTCTCCAAGACACAGCAGATAGTGGCAGTTTCTGTTGCTGCATCCTTGCAGCTAATGTATCACATCGGTAATGTTTGCTGGTATTCTGGAGAATGAATTTAGAGGCCATTTCCTTCCCACATTTCTTGAGGTGCCTCCCAGCCCTTAGGAACAGAGGTGACCAGCAAGGAATGCTTGCTTATCAGAAATGAACTAACCTCACTCAGTCTTACAGCTGAAACCACTTCACTGTCACCCAAAGCAGAATGCTTGAAAAAAACAGAGAAGTGCAAATTTTTTTCTTGTGCAGAAAAGGCAGAGCAGAGCATTCAAGAAATATGATTATAGGAATGTTCAGCTAAGCACTCATTTTTATTGGCATTTCAAACATCTTCTTATTTTCTTTTTTTTTTTTCCCTCTCTATTTTTCTTTGATTTAAATGCAACTTTTAAGTTCTCTTTATATTCATGGCTGATGATTTGGAAAGTGAAGTGAAAGCAGAGATGTACTGAACAGAATTTAAAAGGTTGCCCTAAGAACACAAAGAAACAGAAAATAAAGAGGTTTTGGCAGAAGATAATGAAGGATGTGGTGAGATTCATCTCTATGGAAAAACAGACAACAGTAATATTTTATTTTTTTTAAATCATAGCATTCTTACAAAAAAAAATAAAATCATCAAACTAAGCTTAACATAACATTTTCCTTCTGTTGTTGTCTGATAACACCTTATTTAACAGTTTATACTATTGGCTTCATAGTACAGTTTGAAGCCATATACTATGGGTTTATACTACGTACTCAGGCCTGTGCTTTTGCCCAGACATGCCCAGTCTCTCTCCATATGTCGATCCACATATCCAGCTGTAAAAGTAAACGGAAACACTTGCCTTCACCTGGGCTCCAAGATCCCCTCCATCCAGTCTAACAGCACTGGTAATAAGAAGTGCTGAACACTATAAAGCTATCCATCAGCACAACTTTTCCCAAGAACTGTGTGGATGTCATGACCTGAAAGTCCTACCATGCTTCTATATGTCATTGAGAAAGGAAACTACGTGGTTCACAGTACACTGCATACACATGTCCACTCCTGAACCCATGCGTCAACTGGAAGAGCAGCCAGAAGCACAGCATAAACAGCAGCCATCTGAGCAGGTGGATCTAACAACTGGCCTTCAGGGTCTCAGAAAGTAGCAGGGTCTTTTTCTTTCATTGTGTATGTTGCCTAACATAATGGCATCCTTTGATTACTGTTCCTGTTACTATTTCTTACTGTTAAAATTTTCTGAACTACATGAGACATCACTGCCACATCTCCCCTGCAAGCTTTTTAATTCCAAAGCTTATATATAGCTTGTTTGCAATACTGATTACAAAGCAGCATTCTTTGGGTCTCCACTGTGTAACACTGTAATGACCCAGACCTACTAAATGACTAAAGAGTGACCAAGATATTTAAGCCCTAGAAGGGAAGAAAGGCTTGCTTCTATTAGCATTCTCTTAATGTGCTTCTTGTTGCTAATCCTTGACCTCAATCTGATAATACAATATTTTCAGATTTGGAGTACTGGGATCATTTTTGAGTTCATCTATTCTGGTGCAGGAAATTTAATTTGGGCTTACAGCAAACATCAGAACTGAAAACTGATGAGGTGATAGTACAGCACATTATAGTATTAGAGTATTTGATTTCTGATTTACTTTTTGCAATGCTATAGAAAGAGAGTACTGTGCAGAGATTAGAGGTTTGAAAGGACTGCGAGGCAGTATCCATATCCTGTAAATCACATGCTTAGTGCAACAAATACCCAGAAACAGAATCAGTCTGAACATTCAAAGTCAGTATTTCAGCATGAAAAAATGGTCGTTGTGTAAATGTTGACAAGTAGAAAGCTCCTGTATGTTCAACTGAAAAGTGGATGAATAATCATTATTGAACCTATTTACTCACAAAAATTTGGGAAATTTTTATTCACAGTCTTGCTTTCTGAATTAACCTGGCTTCTGATATGTAATCAATGTCTTTCAGCATATCTCCTATCTGAGCAGTACTTATTATAACTAAATAAAAACATAGGGGTCTTCCAACAAATATTAGACTTGGAGCAGCAGTCCCCATTTCAGGAAGTCTACGGAAATTGGATACCCTTCTTTTACCATCTCTATCAATACCTTGCTGATGGAGTTTTGGAAACTACATGTTTTCCACACCTATCCAATGGGTTTCTTGGGATCCTTAATTATCCAATATTTCTAAGTCATTCAGATAACATTTACCAAAAAAAAATTATTCTCTTACCAGTGTAAAAGAAAGAATATGAGAGGGGTTTTTTTTAACTTTTGTTTGGCTTGGGGTCTTTTTTGCATTCAGTTCCCCGCAGCTGAGAAGATTTCTTTAAAATTTATTAATCCCATTGATTTTTTTGGGAACCAGACTATGGCTGAAATTTTGAAGTAGGAAAAACTCTGAGACAATAGAATGAATTCTGCAGCAACTAAAACCTTTGTGAACTCCCTCACAAAATTTGAAGTAGAAAAAACTCTGAGACAATAGAATGAATTCTGCAGCAACTAAAACCTTTGTGAATTCCCTCACAAAGATTAGACTTCAAATCAATTATTCAAACTTTTTTCCTTAGTTCCATATTTACATACAGAGACTTAACAGGCAAAGAAACTTATTTCACAGGATTGTTTCATTGGTTCCTTGTTTTCAGCTGAAGTGTTCAGCATGATGGAGGGATTCTAGACTAGCTTCAGTAGTTCCCTCTGTTGGGACCATTGGGAAGTCAAAACCTGAGTCTTGCTCTAAAATAGGTATTTTGGAATCTGGGAAATGGAGCTGTAGGACACTAGTATAGGACCACATAGGTGGTCTTACCCCGAATAAGTCTAGAGGAAGTTGAATTTTTCTTTTAGGCCATCAATTGTTGTCAGAAGGATCCTGGCAGATTCTTCATGTCTTGGGTTCTTCATACATCCCCCCCCCCCCCCCCCCCCCCCCCCCCCCCTCTCCCGCCCACTCCTTCCCACACACCCCACAAACAATTGTTTCTTCCAATCTACACACGAACCCTAAACCACCCACCACCT
>JANHFX010002991.1:0-15716 GCA_027560015.1 Chloroceryle amazona
AGGAGAAGGCTCCAGCTGGGGAGACCTTCTGGGGGCCTTGCAGCACTGCCAGGGGCCTGGCAGAAAGATGGGGACAGGCTTTGGAGCAGGGCCTGTGGGGACAGGCCAAGGGGAGATGGTTTGAAACTAAAACCATTCTGATTCTATGATTCTAAAAGAGGAAGTTTTGGACTAGCCACAGGGAAGAAACTCTTTTACAATTAGGATGGTGAGACCCTGGCCTGGGTTGCCCAGAGAGGTGGTGGATGGCCCATCCCTGTGTCGAACTGAAGGCACTGGAGATGCTGGATGCACTTACTCCTTTTTTTTGCAGCAGCAGCAGATCAGAGGGTAGGCTAGAAGTACCTGGGATAAGCCAAGCACTGCAAGCATCTACCCATCTCATCTTTACAGTAAACAGCCCTACACCATGGGCACACCATCTACTGCGGTTGGCCAGTTTCCGCTAACGGAGCAAGAGAATTCAGAGGTTCTTTCTGATGTGAATGCAACAGTGTCTGCTGCACCAGGGGTGTGCATGACACAGAGAAGCTGCCTTGGGAATGCCAAGTAGTGTTCCACTGTGATGGCAGCTCCAAAAAATGCCTCCAAACCCAGTGAAATCACAAAATGAGTCCCCTTTCCATTCAGGTTAGTAAAGTGGTTTCAACAAAGTGTCTTCATGGTTCACCAAGATTAGATATTTCACTTCATTTTAAAACTTCAGAATGTTATTTTTAAGAAAATGCATTTTAAAAGGAAATGGTATAAAAAAAAAAACTGAAATAATGACTTTGAAAATGCAGTTAGAGCCAATTACGGGGGGTTTAAATGATTAATTTCTCTTTGCAAATAATCCTCCCCCTTTCAGAAAGAATTGCTGAAGTCATCTAAATCAGGATACAATGATTTAAATATGTCAGATTTGCATTTTTGCATTAGTAAGGAGCAAAAAAAAAGTAAAAAAAAATAAAAATAAAAATTCCCCAGTTCTAAGCACAACCCAGAGGCATTAAATTCTCTTTTTTTTTTTTTTTTTTTTTCCCAATAAATATCTCTTCAGTACATTTCCCTACCTGGCAGCCTCAGATTGCTTTGCACAACACAAAATGGAGCATAACTGAAGACCTTGTTGACATCAGCTACTGAAATAGAAAATAAGATTTGCTGCTGAATCAGTTTCTGCTGTGTCTATTTTCTACTTTTTTTCTGGGGTTTGGTCAGGTTCTTATTATCTTTTTTTTTTATTGAATGATTATCAGCTTTGTTGCTAGGAGGTGGTTAGAAGAAAGCTACAAGCAAGCGTGCTGTGCTATAAACTACACTGACCATGCAGAAGGTCTCTCAGAGGCAGAGGGTTGAGGCTATGGCCACTGTCCTAGAGGATGGTGGCCAGAGTCTTGCTGAAGACCCTCCTAGCAAGTAGGAGGGCAGTGAGACCTCCTGTTATGATGTGCACAGTGCTGGGTCTCCAACTAACATCAAGTGGGAGTTTCATAGGCAAAAGTTGCTGCTCAGTAGGACTAGGCTGCATGTGGAGGAATTACATCAATGCAGAAAGTCCTCATGAAGAGCCTGGAGAAAGAAGCTTTGGGCTGCTGGGGAGTGAGGCTGATGTCTGGCTTGCCTGTTGCATCTTTAGTGTAGAACTGAGAATATCTTACTGGCAATGTTCAGATCCCATCCAGTCCTGCTCCTTGTTGGACCTTGGTCTCTTTTAAACACTCTAGTCCATATAAAAGCTCTTTGAGGGAGCATAAAGGGTACCCTCAGGATCATCCAGGCTTAATGCTGGTGAGTTGTTATTGCTGGTGCTGCTTCAGGTCCCACTCTTGAGCACAGACAGTGTGGCCAAACTGGTGTTGGCAATGCCATAGAACCACAGAACCATAGAACCATAGAATCATAGAACCATAGAACCATAGAATCAGAGAAAATAGAACTATAGGAGCATCTTGTCCAACCCCTCAGCCCAGGGTAGCCAGAGAACAAACTCAGGAGCAATGTGCTCCTGCCATTTACCCCTCAGTGAGGGCTACATTTTGCAGAAAGGAGTTGGAAGCCCACTGGCTTTTTCTGAAATCTCTTGTTGCAGTCCCTGCCAGCTTTCTGTTTTCATTGCAACTCAAAAGTCTGTCCTGAATCTACTCTCTTTCTTTGGATATGCTTTGCAGGTGAAGCTGGCACAAGCAGAAAATCTGGCTGTTTCAGGCCTTTCTGAAGAGCTGGGACACTCCAGAGAAGTCTGTGTGTGAGTCTGGGGGATGGGAGAGCAAAGATTTCCAGAAGCCTGAGTTTAAGCAGATGCAAAAAGCTTCTTGACAAGGAGGGGGGGGGGAGAAAAAAAGATAATAAAAGCTTCTTGCTCTCTCCAGAAGTAGAAAACAGCTGCCTGTTGCCAGAGTGGTCATTCATTAATCAAAACATCTGTCTGGTGGAAAAATGGCTGCTTACATTGAGCATCGAGCCCTGCTGGAACCTGGCAGATGCTCGTCTGAGCTGCAAGAGGCTGCAGGCCAGGAAGCAGAGCCAGGGCTCAGGGTCCCACTGTGGGAGGAGAGCAGGAGGGCAGACTGCTTATCCCAGCTCCCTTAAACATGCTTTCCTCATGAGCTCATCCCCCAGGTGGGGCTTCTCCTGGGGTGCCTCTGCAGGACCTGAGGTGCTGCAGCACAGGGAGGTGGGATGCACTGGACTGAAGGAGGAGGATGGGGACAGGAGAAGCAGGCACATGTCTTTGGGTACCTCTGGGGTTTTTCAGATGTAAGAGGTTTTATCATGAAATTACATTGCTCAACAGCAATTTCTGCAATGGCTGGAATTTCAACCCAAATTTCAACTCAGTTCTATCCATTGTCCAGCTCAGGTGTGGACCAGGCTTGGGGATGGGCTGTGGGTGAGCTGGAGCACAGCAGGGTGAAATCCTCTCTGCAGCTCATCCCTATCTAAGAGTTAAGTCCTGTGGAAGTGGGTACAAGCCATGCTTGATGCCCAGAATGCCTGTTGCTTTGCTTCACAATACTTTGAGGACACGTCATGGCAGTCTGTAAGGATGTGGGGAGGTCCTGGCCCTCACAGCCCTGGGAACATAAGCAGATGGATGGGGTGTTCCTCCACACCTCTACATGTGGTCACTCACATTTCTGTCCTGGAAAAGGCCCTGCACCCCAGAGGCTGCCTTTTCTTAGCAAGAAGACAGCATTTTTTAGGACCTGTTAGCCATGTCCCAAGAGGAGCAATGGAACTGGTTTCAGGCTGGTGTTCAGGAACTCAGTGCTGTCAGAGACCTCCTTCTGCAGTCAGGTCTCACTGGGAATTGTGCTTCCTCCCACCATGCTCAGATGAGGCAAAGGGTTCTAAAGAAAGATTTACAGCTTGAGTTCCCAACCTCAATACCTCCAACTGCTTGGAAAGCCATGCCAGAAATAGCTACTGGATGCCAGAGACCTTCTACTCGTCACAGCTCTTCCCAGCTCCAGCCAGTCTTCCCCACACATATCCCCCTCTCTACCCCCCACCCCAGGTCCTGGGTAGACAGGGCAGGTCCTCCTCTCCTTTTTCAGTAAACCAAAGAAAGATCATCCCCACAAACCATCCCTCAGGGTTGGATCTTAGCAGCCACAGGGTAGTGCTCCCAACATCTCTCTACCCCAAGATCTCGGGGAAGGGAAAGAGCGTGGGGAAAGGGGGCATCATGTGGAGGGACGGAGAAGAGGAAGAGGACCGAGGAAAATGTTCTGGGCTTCTCCCCACCCTCAGGGGAATGTGGCTGGGCGGTGGATGTTCCCTACTTGCCTGCTTCCTACGCTGCTGCTCCTGGAGACACGATCCGTGGATGGACGCACCACTGGTCCGATCCATGACAGATGCTCCATGGGGCTGAGGGCCCTTGCAGAATTTCTATTAGAGACTTCTGGCTCCCACCTCGTCCACACCATCCGTGGGACTGATCACTCTGAATGTTACACCCCCAGATTGCAGGAGTAGCCTGATTTTTGCAAACGCTGTTAATGGGCTTTCTTTTTTTAATCAGGTCTTTGTGTCAGAACTGATTCTTTCCTTTCCCCCAAGGATTCCTTGCTCTATTTTGAATATAAAAAACTATCATCTGGAGGGGGGTGGGAGTTGCACTTCCCAGGCAACCTGGCCAGTGAGAATATCAGTGAGGAAGGCGAGAAACCCAAAGACAATCCAGACAAACCCAGCTATTAACAGCTGTCATTAAAAACAGCTACAACGACTGTGAATGGCTGGTGTTGCCACTATGCAAACCACCAAATGTTAGGAAACAGCTGAACAAACTGGCTTTGCAATGATCTTTCCTTTCTATGATGTGAAAAAAAAAATAAATAAATAAAATAGACCTTTTTCAGATGAAATGCATCTTGTTCCAGTGAGTCCCAACCCTCTATGAACCTACTCAACCATAGTAGCATGGTCTAATGAATTAAGACCTGGTCAGGGACTTGGGGGGTGAGTCTGAGGAAGTGACTTTCTCATTCTGCCTCAGCATGTTCAGTATGTTCAATATACACCTCTGACTTAGGAGATAAATGTTGTATAGGAAGCAGGGTTTGTTTTTTTCTACAGCCTCCCGTTGGGTACACAAAGTTCTGGCTTCTCCAGGGTGTCTTCATCATATTTGCTTAAGCTGTTGCAGAGATGAGGCCCCCAAAAACCACCATGTAACCCTCTGTGGGTAATTGTGTGATGTCATTTTTGTGCTATACAGGACAGCGGGAGGGAAGGGACTCTTGGTCTCAGCCAACTTGAGGCTGGAATGACCTCATGTAGTTTGCAAATCATCTGCTTTCGCTTGAAAAGGACAAACACAAGCTGACATCTGCGCAACCTGAAGGTCGCCCACACACTGGTGATGCTGTTTACAGGAGAAAAGGCTTGACAGAGTAGATCTAAGCTGAGGTCAAGGCAAAGAACCTTTAGCAGCCATAAGACCCAGGGACAAGACAAGGCTGGCTGAGGACACAAGGCTGTGTGTGATGGGACCAGCTGCTCCAGGATGCATGTACCTGATGTCCCAGCACTGCCTGTGGGGCGGTGAAGTGCCTTCCCCAGTAAACTCCCACAAGATGCAGGGCATGGAAATCAGCCCCGGCTCTGCAACTGCTCTGTGCTCCTGACAAAGGAAGAAAACACCATGGAGGGCTGCAAGGATGCCTGGGACTTAAGCAGAGGTCTTCAAGTGCTTGGGAAGGGTCACATCATGCTTCCTAACCTAGAGCAAGCAGCACAGGGTGACCCTGAAGACAAGCAGGACAGACACCCACCCATCACCCCTCAGCCAGGTGTGCTGCAGTCAGGCCTGCCATTTGCATGCCAAGGAGATACAGAAATGAGGAAGCTCTTGCAGACTTGTCAAGCTTCTCCCTGGCCAGCTTGCATTTTGCCTGCTCAATTCTCCTCTAGCAGAAAGCAGGGGAGAGAGATTGAGGTGGTCAAGCTGGGCCTGAGGAAGGGGAGGAAAGATTTAGGGTTAGAGAGCTTTGAGCTTTAGGGCAGAGGCTCATCTTTTGGTGGAGAGTGCATCTGAGGTACCTGACCTCTCTTTACTAAGAGAGCTTCACTTCCTATTCCTATGAAAAAGGAAGTTGCTTTTTTTAGAAAGCTGCTTGACATCCACCACTGAGGTAGGAAGGAGGAGCTACCATGAGGTGTAGCAAAGGCTTAGAAATAAGCTAGTGGCTGACAAGTCATCTTAGGAAACAGGGTGATAGCGTGTCAGCTCCAGACAGAAACCTGCTTCTGATTTGAGACATGCTTCCAGTGCTGACAGTGGGGAAACCCAACAGCTGCAGCTGGACTGTTGCAAAGACCCTTCCAGCAATGGCCATGGTTCAAGCAGCTCAGAAGCAAGAAGTGAAAATAAAAAGGTTTAGATATGGTGTGGTCTGCCTATTGCATCCCAGGGAGGTTTCTTGGTATCTAGGATGCCTTGGCTGTCACCTGGGGCACATCACTTCAGCCTTGTGCCTTCTCTGTTTCCTCCAGGCATCTCACGGCCATGAGACCCAGAGTCAAGAAGCCCAGGCAAGGAGTGCCCTTTTGCAATTTGCTTACTCATAAATCATGAAGAAACAGCCCAGGGATGTCCTCTGAAAGCAGATGGAGGGAGACCACTGAGAAAGCATGTGAAAAAATGTCACTAAAAAAGACAGAAAGTCTCTCATCTGCAGCTCCCAGATCATTCCATATGGGCTCCATCTGCCCCCACTTCCCCAGCCTGAAAGCACAGACTGTAATCTCACCCAAGCGAGTAGGGTCTGTCTAGCAGTTGGTTTCCAGTCTGTTTTGTCAGTCCCCAGATGTTCTCCGATATCTTTGCAGGCCTCTACATGACCTGTCTTGTCTCTGCTACCTTCTACAGTTCCCTGTAAGACCACAGGTTCAGTCCATGCAGTAAATGCTCATGAGCTCTTAAACTTGCCCTTAACAAAGACCTCTAGGATCCACCACTCCACAGGATGCGGAGAGGGATCAGAAAAGGTGTCAGCCTCCCTCCAGGTGACCCACAGCCCAGCAGGATGACCCTACAGCCTCATACCTCCACTGATGGCCCATTGCACAGCCTCCCTCTGCAGCTGCACCGACTCCCGCTGCATTTTATTTAGTTTGCACTGGAGCAAAAGTGTTCCTGTTAAGGTGTCTGCTGCAGAGGGGTCTCTGGCTTTGGTCTGGAACCACTAAGAGTGGTGAAGGCACCTCTCCTCTTCCAGCTGGCCCCCAAGGCTGCCTTCCTAAATTGCTGCTGTGAAAGCTGAGCAGCTCAAGCCCTCCAGATGTTGTTTCCATGATCTGGGGCTACTTTATCTTTCCCTGTTAAGCATGAATATCCAGATTTACCACCTGAACCTCCTTGTTGCCATTCTTTTAGCAGATTAAAAGCTTATTTAATGCACTGAACTGCTGCTCCTGGAAGATGCTGATGCATTATAACTGACCCACCAGCCTCTATTTGGAACACTTAGACTTCCTGAGCTCTCTGAGGCAACGTCTCAGGGGCAACAGTCTCATAAATAAGCAATATTAGGGTGGCTGCATCTCAACCCCCTTGTAGCCCCCATTCCGTGCTAGCTCCTGGACTGATTGCTCAAGTTGCACTGCCCGCTTGTGGGGTCTCTGCTTTCCAAGAGACAGGCTGTCCCTTTTCCCCAGTTCACCATCCTAAACATGTTACCATGTTTGGGGTGACACTCAAACACAGGCACTTTCTGTAGCCCCAGGTACCAGGCTACCCCTGGTGCAGGGTGGTGATGGGCTCCCTCTTGTTTCACTACTGTAATTTATTGCTGAATCCTGTGGGCATTGAAGGGTTGTCTCGAGGGACTGGGATGAAAATGCAGTAGTGGCTTCAGCTGATGATAATTGGGGGATATTCTTTTAGCAAGGACTACACAGAGATTTTGTCTGGAGGCGGTTAGGAAAAGCCTTTTTGGAAGGAGACAGTGACTTTTTTTTTCTTTTTTCTTTTTCTTCTTCTTCTGCTGGGTTAACAGTTGGACTCGATGATCTTAAAGGACTTTTCCAACCCCAAAAAAATCATGATTCTATGATTCTCACATACAAATAAGAGAACTAATAAGGAGAAATATAAACATTTTAAAACAGACACCTTTCTGGTGACCACATGGAAGTGTGAATTTCCAGTGTCCAACTATCTGCAGAAAAATCATAGCATCATAAAAATCATAGAATCACATCAAATAGCCACCGGAGAAGCACCTTGTACGGCCCTCTGCCCCAAGACAGGATCAGCCCTCCCCAAATCTTGCTAGAGGAGCATGGGGTCTTTGCTCCCATAAGCCTGCCCATGCTGGACTTGATGGTGCTAATTCTTCTGTCCTACCCACACGAGTCCTCCCTGCCAGGCTTCCTCTACCCTGCTCACATCATGCCTATTCCTGGCTATATGCAGCAGCCAAGACCCTGAACCTCAAAGTTATTTCCCTTTCGATGTCAAAAAAAACCCCAAACCAAACCATCATTTTTTTAATCCCTTATTTAAAATTAGAAGACTTTCAGAATTAAAAGGATATTCAAACTTCCCTGTGATGCTCAGAAGAGAAAGAAATGAAACAGAACAAGGTCAAACCTTGCAGCCAGATCTTACAGAAGTCACATTTACGGCACAGAAGTGATGGGGCTGATCTACTCTCAAGCTGCTTTGTATCTAGTCTAATTCTGTTGCATCAGAGCTTGAAGAAATCTTATCTCCTTAAATCCTTCCTTTGTCAGTGTCCATACCCTCACTAGCATCAGCAGGGCAGGTTGATGTCCATGCAGTACTGTAGTTAAACAACCAAGATATCTTCCCACCTGAGACATCTCTTGTACAAAGTCCCACATCCATGATTCCCTTCCGTGCACAGTTGTTATTCATTGACAGCTCACCCAGTGGCTTTTACACAGAATGTTTTTTCCCCACTTTTCCAAGAAAATTTCCAGGGCAAAAGAAAAAAAAAAAAAAAAGGTTTCCATGGGATAGCAGAGAATCACAGAATCCCAGCACGGTAGGCATTGCAAAGGACCTCTGGAGATCATCTAGTCAAACCCCCCTACTCCAGCAGGGTCACCTAGGGCAGGCTGGATCACCCTTGAAAAGGTTCTGTCACAAACAGACATCCTGGAAAAACTCTTGATATAAAAGTCAAGTTAAAGCTTTTCTATCAATGACTTTATTTGCTTAGTCTGACTTTAGTTTTCCCTTTTTCCATCACGTATTGAAGGTGACCTTCTGATTTTTCCACAGACCAAATTTAATCTCTATTCAAAGCCCACTTTTCACGCGTCATCCTCCCCTACACATATTTTGAGATGTTCTGCCCCAAATTTTCACCGTTCCAAACCATTCACAGTTAGCAGCTGTTCACATAAACGTGGATGCCGTCATGGCTTGGGTCTTGGTCGGGCAACCAGATGGGTTGCAGATCTTTTGCCTGCAGCATTTTGTCAAAGTTTTTCTTTCCTACCCATAAGTTTCATGGAGAAGAGGGGTACCTTCTTATAAGGAAACCTCACGTGACTTGATGGTCCATCACCACTAGCCACCATAAGCTGGGGAAGCGTAGAGATCTGAGAAAAGGGGAAGCTATGACCTTCTGTGTTTGAGGATACACCATAATGTGGTAAATTGGGAGCCCGAAGACTTGGGCACAAGGCCAATCACCTCTTTTGCCTCTTGGCCATAAGGTCCCTTCAGCAGATGACAAAAAGAGCTTTTTTCAACCAACCTTCATCCACCAGAAGTGTTGCATGTTCAACCTTCACTAAGGCAGAGGAGACATCCTGCACAACTGAGTCATTTTTCACTCTTCTCTCCTCATTAGGTAGCAATGGCTTGATTTATAAACCATGTGTTTTCTATTTCTGCTCTGTCTCCTACATGCCTGACACACAGGACCCGAGGGGTTCTGCACGCTGCTTTTTGATCAGTAACACATTTCATGGTTTCCAGAGGAGCAGAAAAGATTGGTGAGGTTTGGTCAAATTTGGAGAAAAAATTCATAAATTCATAAATAAGTAAAGAGGGGAAAATGCAGAAGAGAGATTTTGAGAAGCACATTTCACTTCAGAAGCCACATATATTTTATGGGATGGCAGAAATATAAGACTGGCCCCTACAAGTGGTGGACCTACACTGTTGCTGAGACACTACCTAACATGTGCTCCAAAGCTTTCAGTGGTGGAAATTCCCACTGTTCCCTGACAGTCTATCCCAGTCCTCCAGTCTCCATAGCTTTAAAATAACTTCCTAATGATCAGCACTAATTTCCTTCACTGAACGACCTACAACCGCTTGTCTTCTCCATGGTGGACAAGAAGTTTATCCCTTCCTTCTTTGCAGTGGCTCCAGCAAATGAAGCAACATGCCTTCTTGCAAAAATTCCTCATAGATCACCCTTTCCTCACCTTTTCTCAACTGTGCCCCTCTCCTTTGGGCATTTACAATTGAGTTTGGAAGTTTGAATAGGCAAACCCACAATGTTTTCCAAATTAAAACTGACCAACACTAATGGAGGCAAAATTGCTCTGTAAAACCACAGAAACATTGTTCTGCTGCTCAGTTGCAACATTTTCTGGGAAACAATTATTATTAGAATCCTAGTTTTTATTTCAACACAAGGAGCTGCCGTGTCTTGAGTTTTTTGGTGGTATTTTGGCGGGATGTTTTTGGCTGGTGGGTGAAATGAATTCACGTGAATTTAACCCCGAGGTGGAAAACAGGATGACCTGTGAGAAGCGTGTGGCTTGTACAACCTGAAATACTGGAGGTCTGGTTTTCGTTTGTGTTGTGTATGTTGCGCCTTAGCACCTATTTTTAAGCAATAACGGTGACCCTGAATATCCTGTTTTGTACGGTGATGTGTTTTGGGGTTTCGCAGTGATGTCCAGTGCTGAGGCTATTTCTTCCACAACAAGCAGCAGAACCTTGAGGCTGCAATCTGTGGCCAAGAGCTCTGCCAAAGGGGAAATTGCATCCCCCTTTTTAATCCCCTCGGTTACTTCTGATCTTGCCATGTGTTGTTGACCCAATGAGAAAGCTGACTTGAGCCACACAAAATGAAGCCATGAGTGGAAACTTTAAGTCTGCCAAGGGCTCCAGAAGGATTTAGCCCCAAGTATCTCACTAAATTCTTGCCAGTGGTTGAACCCTGTGGGCCTGCAGGAAATGATTGACTACAGAGGAGCTCACCCACATGGAGTCAATGCCTGCTTGCCTCCAGAGTCTTGCCAACCATGGAAAAGCAGTGAGAAAACTGCCTTTTTAACATAGAGAGAATGGAAAGAGTGAGGGGAAGGAAGATAGTGATGAAGTAATAGTGTGCTCAAGTGCTCAACACAGCTCCCTGACCCCTATGAAATCCATGGTGACCTGTTTCCACACCTGACTGAGTTGACAAAAAGCCTTGTCTGCACCTAAATACCGCCTGAAGACCTTTTTTTATTTTTGGATTCTGATGTGCCAATAAACCTGCCACTGAGAATGAAAGGTTGAAAGGTCAGTTAAGAGGAAAATCACAAAGCAGAAATAAAAGAGTTGATGTTCTTCCCTGCAACGGAGGCACAGCCCAAACTGTGCAGAAGAGGGATGCTCAGCCTGGATTATCATGGGCTTATTTAACAGGGTCTGTGTCTAAACGCCTGCCAGAATCCCCTGGTGCTGATTAAGCAAGAACATGGGAAGTCATTAGAAAAGCCAGTGAAGAAAAATCAGTAGCACCTTTGTGAAATTTTCACTTAGAATCATAGAATGCTTTGAGTTGGAATGAACCTTTAAAGGTTATTTAGTCTTGGGTCTTTCCTCCTCCATCACAAAATTCAGCCATCGATTTTGTAACCCTCAAGGTGCAGCAACAGCCCTATTTTTGCAGAACAAAACAAAAATGGGATAGATTTATTTATTTTTTTTTCCACAGAATTTTGTGCTTCACTATACTAATGATGCAGGAGGCCTGGGAGAAAAAAAAAAAAGAAATGTGGGCAAGAAATCACAAGCTCTGCATCCTTCAAATCTTCTGATAAAAATTACTTAAAACTTGACAGAATGACTAATGGAGCATATTAATGAGGGTGCCTTTGCTGCCCTGCAGATGTCCTTTTTTTACATCTTTATTTCCATCTGCTTTCTTTTCTCCAGCAAGTACCAGAGCAGGGACCACGTGGGTGCGCTCGGTGTGCAGCAGGAATCCTCGCTGCTGACAGTGTATGCACCTTGTCCTGATTTTGCACTTTCAAAGATCAGTGATCAATTATATACCACACCAGACCTGACAGAAAGGCAACAAATGTCCTCATTTTACAAGTAACTGAAGCATCTTGAAGAGCATTGCCTTGGCAGGCATCACTGGCCACAAAGCCCTCAGTAAACACCTGAGGAGATCTGAGATGCAAATACACAAGACATAGCAACTGCTCTTCCCTCCCCAAAGTGACACAGCAAACAAGGTGGCTTCTGAGATATCTGTGCTCCGAGTTAGGGTGCTGTGGAAATTTGAGTCTGGCCTCAACTTTAACCAAGAATGAAAGTGATGGACTTAGTGTAGACTCTGCATATGTCGGAATGGGAAGTGACCAGGAGGAGAAGCAGTAAGTCCATCCTTCCTATAACTCCATTGGAGATCTCCAACTTGCCAAAAGCTTTGTCCACAACTACCATTAACCCGTCACTGGTTTTACCAGCTTGAATGGAGGAGCTGGTGAAAACAAAATATTACCTCCAAGGAGACCATTCAACCTACCTGTGGGGCAAAGGCAAGTGAAAATGCTCAGCCTCAGACGTGTCTCCTGGCTGAAGGGGAATTAAAGTCTCACTCGTAAGGTCTGCATTGTACGCAACACCCATGAGTTCAACACAGCAAAGGTTGCTGAGTTGGAGCCTGAGCATCCAAATTTCCACCTCCACAATCCAGAACTGGATCCCAGATTGCACTTTCTCCACTCTCTCTCGTCTCCAAGGAATTCAGTGGGAATAAAATCCTTCACCCCTTGCTATTTAAACGGCTTTCAACTACTTCTATGTCTTTTTAAGAGAAAGAGGTTGATTTGTGTCCAGGAGAAAACCTGCTGGGTCAGTTTCTGATTTAGAGCATCTGTTCTACCTCAGAAAGTGGCCTGGTTTCAGAACAAAGATACTGACAGAAGGAAAGAAAGTGGCATGCCCTGCCCCAATCCATGACACCAGTATGGCCCTTTCCCTTGAACATCCCACTCCAAACCTTTAAGCGCTTAATTACCACCAGTCCATAGACAATAACAGAGTTGGGCCAAATCTTTAAGTGCTCTAAGGGGGTGCATCCAGTGGAGCTCCAGTCAATAAATGGGCAGCAGGAATGAAGCAGAACTGATGGAAAAACATTTGCACTTACCTGGTGATTCCTTTGGTTGGATTAAATCATATCCTGCTTGATGCTAGTTGTCCACCAAAGTTAAAGAATCCCTCACAGGTTGTGGATTTAAGAGCATGAGCTCATCTTGATAAGTTTTAATCCTTAGAGCACGTAGAAAGAGAAACCCTAATTCTTCTTGGCGTTGTCAGTTGGCTGCTGTTAGTGGTTTCCTGTCGACAACAGCTGAATGACAAATCGAACTGGTTTGTTAGCAATTAAAGGCTGGTAGTATAACCACACTGCTTATTTAGCTCTAATGTTAGCACGGTGTCTACCTTAGAAGAACCGTTACCCACAAAGGCTCCTCGGGCTATAAAAGGTACCGTCCTGCTACAATCAATGCCCCAAATCACTCTCCTTTAAGCTGGTGTGAGCTGAAAGTCATTGCCTGGAGCCACAGGGTGTAAAACTGGTCTGCAAATGGGAGGAGAAATATGGGTCCTTGAGTTTTCTAGATTGGCCCATTCACAGCTAAGAGCAGTTTGGGCCAATAGCAGGGGTGGAGATATTTGTTGCATGAGCTTAACCTTTGGGAGAACCAGTCAGGTTCTAGTCTGAAGAGTTTCCCCTTTTGTAACCATCTATGTTACAGTGCTGTGACCGTACTCACTTTCCATTTGAGGTTCTGTTTCTGTTCAAAATCTCATCTAAAGAGAGTGGTCATGTTCCTCCTTAGAGCTGGCTGCTTTTCGGGAACTAGTACAAGACTGCTGATGCCATTTAGGGTACCAGAAAGAGAGAGAGGTATGGGAGACAGCTGACAGCACATCCTGATATCTCCTCATCGCTTCTGTGTGAGATCTTGTAAGATCTGCCTTGCTTCTATTTAGTGCAATTAGCTACGTGCAGGATTGCAAAAAGCTTAGCCTGGGCTGGGCACCCAGTGCCCAACTGGAGCTGTTGTGAGCAGGGATCTGCTCAGATCTCACTATGCTGGGGTGTTTTGGTGCCTGCTGTCCTCAAAGGGCACAGCTTTGACTCCAACCATGCAATGCGGTGAAGCTCCATCATTCTCATTTCCACCCTCCCAGGGGACAGGACAAGGGGTAATGGTTTTAAACTAAAAGAGAGGAGATTCAGACTAGAGGGAAGGAATTGTTTATGCTGAGGGTGATGGAGATAATCTCCAAAGTATGGAGCTCTCTGGAATAGTGACCATCAGGAGTGTTGCAAAAGCTTGATTTTATAGCTCATTCACTAGGCTGAAAAAAACAGCAAAGCAGAAGAATCTAACAAGCCACAACATTTCACTTGCTCTCAGTCTGGTGCCCAAAAATGGGTCAGTCTGGTCAAGGAACATGAAAAAAAAAAAAACAAAACAAAAAAGGCAGAAAAAATCTAACGAGCAACAAGTTCCACATGATGTTTTCATTTTAATGCCCCCAAAATGGGTCAGCTGGGTCCAGGAACAAGAAAAATGAAACTGCTGGGCTGAAAAAAAAAGTCAAGCCCAATTATTAGCATGTGCTGGTTTTGACTGGGATAGGATTACTTTTCTTCACAGTAGCTCGTATGGGACTGTTTGGGATTTGTGCTGGAAACAGTGTTGATAATTCAGGGATGGTTTCACTGCTGCTGAGCAGCTTACACAGAGTCAGGGCCTGTTCTGCTCCTCACCCACCCCACCAGTAATCAGGCTGGGGGTGCACAAGATGCTGGCAGGAGACACAGCTGGGACAGCTGACCCCAGCTGACCAAAGGGATATTCCAGACCATGTGATGCCAGGAAGCTGGGGGAAGAAGAGGGAAAGGGGGTTGTTCAGACTAATGGTGTTTATCTTCTTCCTAAGTTAGTGTTACATGTGATGGAGCCCATCTGTCTTGGAGACAGCTGAACACCTGCCTGCTGATGGGAAGTGGTGGATGAATCCTATTCAACATCTTTATTGTCGACCTGGATGAGGGGATTGAGTCTACCCTCAGTAAATTCAGAGATGACACCAAGTTGTGGGGGAGTGCTGTCCCCAGAAGAGGCACCAGAGATGGCGCTCAGGAACAAAGCTCCTTCCATGTCCCTCACCTCCAGCTACCCCTCCATCCTGCCCAGTGAAAGCAGAGCCTTCCACCACTCCTGCCCCTGAGGAAGATTCATCAGCCCTAGGGTTTGCATCCAGCTAAACAACTGTCCTCCTCTGTCCCCTGCGGGACCTGCTGGCTCTGCCAGGAGCCAGGAACCAGGAGCTCTGCCCCAGGGCTAAACACAGTGGGATGGGGTAAAAAAAAAAAATCCCTGAAGCATTTTTACAAAACAAACCACAAAAAAACTCTGCATTCAAAAGGGAGAAATGTCAAATGTTGAGACTTTAGTGTTGTCTTTCTTACCAATTCCCTGCCATACACATCCCTGCCTCTGCAGTTCATTGACAGCTGCAAATCAGCATTTGGTCCACAGTTCCTACCTGGAGTGTCTGGTGCTATTGTGCACGCAGCTATCTCACAGAATCAAAAAATCATTTTGATTGGAAAAGACCTTTATGTTCATTGAGTCCAACCACTAACCCAGCACTGCCAGGACACCACTAAACCATGTCCCTCAGCACCAAATCTCCACGGCTTTGAAACCCCTCCAGGGATGGGAATTCCACCACTGCCCTGCACAGCCTGGGCCAGCCCTTAACAACCCTTGGGGGGAAGAAATTTTTCTTCATGTCCAACCTAAACCTCTTGTGGTGTAACCTGAGGCTGTTTCCTCTTGTCCTATCACTTGTTCCCTGGGAGAAGAGACCGACCCCACACAATTCCAGCCTCTTGTCAGGGAGCTGTCAGAGCCAGAAGGGCTCCCCTGAGCCTCCTTCTCTCCAGGCTCCACAAGCCCAGGTCCCTCAGCTGCTC
>JANHFX010002991.1:15816-27727 GCA_027560015.1 Chloroceryle amazona
TGCTCCAGCCCCTTCCCCAGCTCCGTTGCCCTTCTCTGGCCACGCTCCAGCCCCTCCAGGTCCTGCTGGGAGTGAGGGGCCCAAAACTGAACCCAGGATTTGAGATACAGCCTCACCAGTGCCTGTATAGAGGTAAAATTTTCCAGTTGCTTTATACAGACTGAGATTCTCTGCTAAAACATCGCAGTACAAGGTTGAGCCTCATTCTCTTTTCTGTAGCATGGATGTCCCAAAGCATATTACAATCAAAACACTTCATAAATAAAAGATTATTCAAATGCTATTAGGAAATGACAGCAGGCGTCCCAGCCTCCTGCAAACAAAGCTGTCTCAAATCCAGGCACTGACAGAGTGATTTGTTTGGCATTGGACTGGTGACCGACATGTGCCAGTTCCCCTGCCTTTGCTGGAATGCCTTCTACAGATGGTCTGCAGTGCTGAGAGCTTCTTCTGATGTATGCCCTTAGAAAAGTTCTTGCTCTTTCTTTAAAGAAGAGTGCCAGATGTATATCTGGCCAGTCTCAGTTCCTGGATGAGTCCCTTCCCTTCTCTTCCCTTCCCTTCTGGTTTTGACTGAGATAATTTTCTTCACAGTAGCTCGTATGGGGCTGTTTGGGATTTGTGCTGGAAACAGTGTTGATAATTCAGGGATGGTTTTACTACTGCTGAGCAGTAGCTTACATGGAGTCAAGGTCTTTTCTGCTCCCCACCCACCCCACCAGTAATCAGGCTGGGGGTGCACATGATACTGGAAGGGAACACAGCTGGGACAGCTGACCCCAGCTGACCAAAGGGATATTCTAAACTGTATGATGTCGTGCTCAGCAAATAAAGCCGGGGAAAGAAGAAAGGGATGGAATATTCAGAGTGATGGTGTTTTGTCTTCCCAAGCACCATTTCATGTGATGGAGCCTGCTCTCCTGGAGATGGCTGAACACCTGCCTGCCAGGGGGAAGTAGTGGATGAATTCCTTGGTTTGCTTTGCCTGTGCACAGCTTTTACTTTACCTATTGAACTGCCTTTATCTCAACCCACCGGTGTTCTCGCTTGTACCTTTACAATTCTCTGCCCCATCCTGCTCTAGGGAGTGAGCAAGAAGCTGAGTGGGGCTCAGCTGTCAGCTGGGGTTAAACCATGACACAATCTTTCACTTTTTGCCCTGAGCTGAAGCTATTGTCCAGATCCTGTCAAGCCACCAAACGTTGCAGTGAAATTGTGTTTTCTGAGAAGAAGTTACAAACCCAGGGAATTTCAGCCAGTTCTTGTCATGGGAGTGACAAGTTACTGACTCTGGCACCATGTGGGGGTTCAAGGACAGAGGTACTGCCACTTGTCTCTCCATCATTCATTCACCCTAACTTAAAGCAGGTATCTGAGGTGGGCTTTCCTTACCATTCTCTTCTTTGGCTCAGGAAGCCAAAGAAATATGTTGAGGATAATCATAGAAATTTTTAACTGAAGTTTGAGGAGATGGTGTCCACTCAAGATCCCTCCACTCTTGTGTGTTTTAGTGAATATGCCTTACTGGGTAACAAGGTAAGACTGGAGAGAGGATTTTTCATAGAATCATAGAATGGTTTCATTTGGAAAGGACCTTAAAGATCATCTACTTCCAAAACTAATTTTTGGTTCACTATCAGTTCTGGAAAATAATTTACAACAAAACATTTTGGGTGAAAGTGGAACTTAAATCCTTTTTCCAGAAAAGTAGAGAGATGGGGAAAAAAATCACATATCAGTCCAGAGTATTGAAATATTTTTTGCCTCCGTGGGTTGCTGCAATGAACTGGATTAGTAGGCTTATCAGAATAAAGTCATTACCAATGAACCATGTCACATCTTTGGAACTGTCTTTTTCAATTTCTTTGGAAATGATTTCCAGTTCTGCAGGGATTGGGGATTTTCTGGAGTTGGAGGGAGGAATAATTCACTAACTCAGTATACGCACGAGGAAAGTTAGTTCTGCAGTCATCAAACAGATTATTTTTTGTTTTACCTATGAAAAAAACAGTTGGGCTGGAAACTCCTACCATGATTTCGGTAGGACTTCGGGCACAATTGTCCTCTGCTTTTGTCTTTTATGTTGACTCAGCTGGGAGAAAACCACAGAGAAAATATCACAAATACCCCAAGGCAACAAACAATGAAATAAACACCGTGATGGTCAAACTTAGGAAATTGAATATCCTGTTGATGCTTTGGCGTTTAACACTCTGGTGGTGCTCACCGTGGATCTTTTCTTCTAGTGGACTTAGTGTCCTGACTCCTCTGCTTGGCCACCTCTTTTCATTTTTGGAACATCTACTCCTTTACCAAACACAGCTAGAATTCACTAGAAAATTTACAAGTTATTTGGTGGGAGGGCTTGATGGATGGACCAACAATACAGTTGGTTTAGAAATTCATAGGAAAACAAAATAGCAGCCTCTGAAAATACTGATAAAGAAACCTAAGGGCTCACAGGGATTTGAATGAGAAAGGTCAAGGTTAAGAACTATTCCAAAGAGCGGTGAAATATTTACAGCCCTTTGCCTTTTTCTAGAAGCACTTCAGGTACCACCCTCTTTCCCCTACACCCCTACATCACTACTCTGCCTCCACCCACATTCAGAATGCAGAATGACAGGATCACAGAATCATAGAACCATAGAAAGATTTGGGTGGGAAGGGATCTTTCAAGGTGATCTCGTCCAACTCCCCTGCACTGAGCAGGGCCATCTGCAACTAGAGCAGGGTGCTCAGAGCACCAACCAACCTCCCCTGGAATGATGCCAGGGATGGGGCAGCGACCGCCTCTCTGGGCAACCTGAGCCAGTTTCTCACCACCCTCAGCACCAACAATTTCTTCCTTCTCTCCAGTCTAAATCTCCCCTTTTAGTTTAAAACCATCACCTCTGGTCCTGTCCCAACAGACCCTGATAAAAAAAGACTGTCCTCATCAATATGGTCCATATATTATCCAAAAACCAGCTTCCCTCTTGCTTGAACCTGTTTTATGGTGAAACAGCCCCAGTGCTCTCTATCACATTGTTCCAGATTCCCAGGATCCCAGTTCCTCCTCACACCACATCCCAGTAATTGACGATGAATCTTCATCACACTACAGACCATGCCAAAATTTGAGGCGGACAACCCTTTCCATAGGAAAAGCAGTTCCTTAATCCCATTATTTCAGCAGGCTGGGAGTAGATGCTCAGCATCATCCAGAGGTAGAGCAGGGACAAACACATGGGTGATGGGAACCTGGCCTTCCAGTGGGCTGCTTCCCCTGTGTTCCTCAGAAACCTTGTGCCACCTCAGCTGGAAAAAGACATAATTAAAACTAGTCCAGTCTAAACAACAAAGCAATACTAAAAAAGTCCAGTCCCAGGTCCCTCAGTCACCCATGGAGATTTGAAGTCAGGTGACCACAACCCTCCAAAGGTCATCTGTGCTTGCATCTGTTCCCTTGGGATGACCAGGGGACAGCTTTAGCTGGAGACCTGCTGCCCTCTGTAGGTACCTCCACCACATTTCCAGGTTGACTGTCCCCAAGGTGTGGCAGGTGCAGCCACCCCAACAGACAAGACAAAAAGAAACCCCAGGGTATGGCAGAGTGGTTTGGAGCCTTGGCCATTAAGCTGCAGCTCATGGTGCCTAACTGATGTCACAGGGTCTGGACATTAGTTAACAGGCTGGGCTTCTCTGGGTTTTGTTGGGGGTCTGTGTGGGTTTTGTCTGTGCTTGTCTCCTCAATTAGAATGACCACAATAGATGCTCAACGAGGGTATAACCAGCTGAGCTGTTTCTTCCCAGAGCAGTGGGTCTGGCAGTCGGACCCTCCCCTTGGACACGCCATCCAAGGACAATTCTGTGGACTGATTGAGTCTTCGTGGATTGAGTTGAGCTTCTCCCCAACTTTGGGTGAGTGGTATCGTGGGCACTCTGGTGTGGGAGGTTTCCCCACGATGAGTGAGCGTTTGTCCATTTGGATTCCTCTTTCCTTAAGGTTTAGGAATTAGTTGTGCAGTGGTTAATCCCCAAAAGACATAGGAATTTGTATTTGGTCAGATGGCCTCTAGATAAGCTGCTGTGCCCAGGGATGCTGTGGGACGTAACTCTGGGAACTGGCAGCTTCTACATCTCTGAGGGCAACAGAAAGGCCTCAATTCATTTGAGCAGAAGAAAAAATCTAAGACATAGGTACAGACAGTGTCAGTGCTGTGCAGGTTTATCATGAGTTACCACATCTAATCTCAGGTGTCCGCTGCAGGTGGTTGGGGTTAGAGCCTCATTGCTGGGAGCATCACTGTTCTTCAGCAGCTCCCCACCACAGATCTTTTGGGTGAAGAAAACTTAAAATGTCAGGCCAAAAAAAACCATTCAAAACCCATGAAGAGACCTCAGAGGGATCTGGCTCCAGCCTTTCACTGGTATCTTATGGCAGCTCATTTGAAATCCATTACACAACTAAATTAAAAATAAACATTTACAGAAGAGGGAGTGGGTGACAGTGTGTGGTCTGTTACTGCAATGAAATAGATGTCCAGCCTTGGTAGCAACACCTCTGCTAGTAAACTAACCCATTCGACACTTGGTCCCTGGCCCTGAGGTCGACTGACCCTGTCTGGCCATTTCCATACAATTAATGCTCTTGGCTATCAAATCTGGGTGGCTGAATCCAATTTATCTGTAAGGAAGGGGCCCTGGTCTTCCTCATGCCTGATCCATGTCCTGGGATTGCTTGTCCCATGACAAAGGGACCGTTTCACCAGGCTCCTGCACCTACGCCTGTTCCCTGAAGGTGTTTAATTTGTCAGCACAGACCATGTCTTTGCTTTGATGAAATGTTACAGGAAATGTTTCTGGGGACCTATAAGAGAGATTGGGACAGACTTTTGAGCAGGACCAGTTGTGACAGGACAAGGGGTGATGGTTTGAAACTAAAAGAGGGAGATTCAGACTGGAGAGAAAGAAGGAATTGTTTACACTGAGGGTTGTGAGAGCCTGGCCTGGGTTGCCCAAAGAGGTGGTGGCTGCCCCATCCCTGGAACCATTCCAGGTGAGGTTGGATGATGCTCTGAGCACCCTGCTCTGGTTGCAGATGGCCCTGCTCAGTGTAGGGGGGTTGGACCAGATGACGTTGAAAGGTCCCTTCCCACCCAAACCATTCCATGATTCTATGATGTCAAGAGTCTATGTTGAACCACCTATTTGCTGCTGAGAGCTTAAATGCAGATGTACATGTGTCAGATGGTTTTAGCATGAAGGGAACAGCTCTTCCATCTTCCCAGACCCTGTCCATCAGCAGCAGCCCCAGATAGGGTGGGTACAAACTGGTGGGTGCCCACCTGCAGCACAGCGAGAGCTGGTCACCAGGGTGAGTTTGACTGTGCACATCTGAAATGTGACAAAAAAGGACATTGGCAAAGCAAATAATAATAATAATAATAATAATTTAATTGCATTTACATCAGAACTGTGAAAATGCTGTTTGTCACTCTGAATCTGTGTTGCTGGGGCTGTACAGATACAGCATCCAAATTACAGGGGGGGTCTGGGGGACCCTGGGTCTGGTGGGCATTTGAAGGGAGCTGGGAAATCCCAGCCCTGCAGTGAGGTTTGTAGGGCCCTTGTTGAGGTGCCAGACTCAGGAAAGGGCTGTAAATCTCTCTCCCATGCAGTGAGGGGAAGGTTTAGGCAGGAGATAGGAAGGATAGAAAAAAAAAAAGGCTCTTGAGGGGGTTTCCTTTCACAAAAGCTGAGTGTGGGAAGGGCCTGGGTGGTTAGGTGTTGATGGCCAACGCTTAACCCTTCACACCACCAGGTTCACGAATACAGCTACTGATCCTGAGGCACCAGATGTCAGCAATAGCTGCACGTGAGGGCAGATGTGTGGGATGCCTTTGAGACCTGTCCCCAGACTTCGGGGGGTTAATCTTCAGCTCCTGGTGAAGGAACTAAACCCTCTGTGTCCCCTGCTTCTGGCCCCGAGTCAGCCACCGTCTGGGGCACATTCCTCTTATCAGTCCCTCCTTGGAAGGAGTTAAAATGGTTTCCAGCCCCACTGGGGGAGACGCGGGAGCAACAGGCACTTTTCCAGTACAAAAGACAGGCAAAGGCTGTTTTCTGAGCTGGTTTCTGTCCAGGGGTGGCTGGTGCCAGCAAGCAAGTTCTAGCCACGGTACCCAGAGAAACCCACCCCAGGGCTTCCCGGCGATGGTGATGCAGCCTTGCAAAACTCCCCCTCCACAGAGACGCTGACCCCCAGGCAAGCCGTGGAGTCTGGAAAACGTTATCCCAAAGCTCTCCCGAGTGCCAGAGGACCCCAGGCATCCCTCAAGAAGGGCTCATAGCTCTCCGTGGCGTGCAACGGGAAGAGCCACAGGGAAACCAGCCCGGTTTGTGTCGGGAAGAGCCACAGGCTCCTTTGGGAGTACACCAGCTCTCCGGGCATCTCCTGCCCAAAGCCTTTTGGGTCGCTGCCCTCGACAGTACTACTTCATCCCTGTTACCTACACCGAGGTCATCGTCACCCCTCCTCCCTCATTTGGGTGCCGGAGTCGGAGGATGTTTAGGACCCAGGCTGTGCAGCTCCTCCCTTTCAGGTCTCTCCAGGGTTATTGCTTGGTGGGAGGTAGGTTCAGGGCTTGGTGGTATGAATGAAAGAGAGAGAGGAAATCTGGACTGAAAAGCTCAAACTGGAATAGCTCGCCTGTCTCCAGGCAACAGGCCTGACGCAACCGCTGGAAAAAAAAAAAAAAAGTCCCTTAAATAAAAAAAAAAACCAACAACCAACACACACAGAGATTTCCGAAGCGAGACAGAGAGGAGGATGAGACAATCTCCTGAAGGCACTGGTGACACTGCTCTGCAAATACCAAGTTGGAGACCCGAGGCGGCAGGAGGGAGCCAAGATGTCCGTGCAATCTCCTCTCTGACTCGCTGCCCGGTAAGTTTGTTGCTTGGCCATGCTGGGGCTGGAGGGGGAGAGCAGCCACCCTGAGGACATCCACCCCAGACAGGAGCTGTCAGAGAGATGCCCGGTGTTAGAGGGGACCCCTGGCCTTTGTAGCCCCCATGGATGGAGGTTGCAGCGAGACCCAGGTCCCCCAGGAGCACTGAGGTGGGAGCAATGGGGACCGTGAAGTTCAGCGCTGGGGTCTGGAGCGCAGGCTACGATGTGGTGGGACTGGGGGCTTGCATTGTCCACCCCCTCCAACCAGTCTCCTACCTTGCTGAAATGCCCTGGAGATGGCCGGTATGGTGGCACCCTGTTGATTGGGACGGGCTGGAAATCGGGATAGAGGTTGAGTTCTCCTTTATGATGAGGCTGGTGGATTTTACTCTCAGCTGGGAGCGGCGTGGGGGTGCTCGCCACTTTCAGGGGGATTTTTCTTCACTGGATGAGGTGTAAGAGGGAAGAGTCTGGCCAGGTTTTTGGGACAATCACCTGTTGATCCCTCTGCCCCCTCCCTGGGATTTGCAGAAGCCCTGGAAAGGTTTGTCAGCTTGTGCAGTGCAGACATAATGGGATGAAGCGTGGTGGCCTCGCAGGGCGTAGCTATCTTTGATTTTTGAAGCAGGCACTGTGTGCTGAGCAGAGCAGGTTTCCACCTGCTCAGGTCTGGCTCTTGCAGCTCATGTTAACGCTGAGGGGGAAGGAAAAAAACCAAAAAAAAAATCAAAAAATCACCCAGAACTTCTTCAGAGCCCTTTATAACAGCTTGGGGCTAATTACTAAAATAATACCATCATAACCCACATGCCCTCCCAGCACAAGAGCTTGTAGAGCCCCAACTCCAACCCCGGTGCGATGCACACCACTGCACCCCCACCCTGCACGTTGTGCCACCTGCACCCTCCCCAGTCCCTGCAGGCTGACACCTCTCCCACCACAGGCACCAGTGCAGGGCTAAGGAGAACCCTCCTTGTTTTCTTGTGATGCTCCATGTGTTATTCAGTGCTGATCTGCCCTTCGGAGCTTTTCTCCATCAGGGGTCTCAGTGGAGGTGGGAGGGAGTGTAAAATGGATGAAAACCAAGTGCCTGGTTTCCAGTGAGGAGCTGTGTCCAGCTGTTTCCCTTGGCTTTGTCTGCTCATCCCCCGGATCCTATGGACTCCCCACTTTCCAGTGAGAACGAGCCTGGTTTGGCTGCTGTGTTTTTTTTCCTCTGCTAGCCATCATTTCTGCATGCTGGGGCTGTTGCTGGTGTTTGCATCTCAGGTCTCCTCTGCTTTTGAATGCCCATTGCAGTCCTACCTCTTGCAGGGAGGGGAGATGTGTACGACAGAAAAAAATAAAACAGAATGGGAGGAATCTGGCTTCTCCGGGTCTCTGGGCTCTCAATAGCTCCGCAGCCATTAGGGGCTTGCAAAATGTAGCAGAGACACTGCAGGGGGGGAGGGAAATGACAAAAATTAATAATCCAGCCTCAGAGTATCGTCGCTTTTCTAGGGGGAGGGAGTTGGGGTCTGTTTGCAACAAGGTCACCTTAAATAATATAAAATGACAAAGTGCAGCTCGGCACTGGGAGGAGGCAGGTCTGAGGTTGGGGGATTGCTGCTCGGGCAGCTGCCAAGGAGGGTAATTGGATGGGACAGGGAGCGTGTAAAGGAGATTAGGGGGTCGCCCTGGGGCTGACCCTGCTCCCCAGATCCCTTTACCTTGAAGCTTCAGGGTCTCAAACAGGAGCTGGCCCCAGCGCTTAGCTCTGCAGGGGGTGAGCTCAGTGCTGGGCAGAATGAAGCCCAGCAAAGCCAGAAAGAGGTGTTTTGGTGTTGGGTTGGTTTTTTGTTTTGTTTTGTTTTGTTTTTTTTCTGAAAACACACCCTTTCATGCTGCATTTAGGGAAAAATAACTCCTTGGGCTGGTCTCCTGGGAAGAGAGCATTTCTCAGCCTGGGTTGGCTCCTTCCCAAGGAGCACAGCCCTTTGCATTACCCTGGTTGCACAGGCACAGACGGTCACTGCCTGCTCTGTCTGCTCTTTCCTTGCTGAGTCCCAGCTGTGCTTGGGGTGGCAGCAAGGAAAATAAGGGAAGGAAACCGGCTCTGCCAAGCCACGGGTCCTCTGGGGGCATCTCTGGGGACAGGTTAGACACACCATCTCCAAGACTAGGTCCCAAATCCTGTTAGGACTCTGGGGCAGTGCATGGAGAAGCAACCTTTGATCATAACCCATGACTCCCTTCACCTCAACAGACCCTATCAGAAGATGATGGGTGGATGGGGTGTGGTGGATGGGGTGTCCTCACCCAGAGCATGTGAACTTGCCTTTGCTGCTGCTGCTCCATAATCCCTTTCCTTCTAAAACTAATCCTACCTGGTTTCGGCTGATGGGCTGAGAGCATTGACCTCTTCCAGCTTCCCAGTTTTCAAATACCACCCATTCACTGGAAGACTGGTTTGTGGGAATGCCAAATATCTGGCAATGCTCATCTTCATGCGGGATTTCCACACAATAGCTGGAAATCTGATCAAGGGGAGTTGAGCTGGTTCTGAAAATGGAGCTGCCAGGGTCCTTCAGAAGCAGGCAGCAACCTCAGCCCTGCTTCCTCGCAAGAAGCCTGCTTGGTTTTGTGCAGGTGATGCAGGAGGGATAAGATGCAGCCAGGCAGGAAGGTACAAATGTATTCTTTGCATCAGGTTCTGACTCTGCTAGTGATGCTGGAGATCAGTCAGAGGAGAAGAGCCTTAGGGCAGGGAGTGCAAACTGGTCCCCTCTTATCTCTGCACTTCTGCTCCCCTCCTTGTCAGGCTGGTGGGGTTTCTGCAGCTCCCCCCACAGCCCCCCACTTCCTCCACTGCTCTCTCCTTCTTTTTTGCCTCTGTTTAGGGATCTTTCTGGAGGTCACTGGGGCAGGACATGCCAGGGCGAACCCTCACTCCCCTCCAGGTCATAGGCAACTGGAAAGCCCCACTTCTTCCTTCTTTCCTCGTGTATCCGTGAATACCAAGTCTACATTCAAAGAGCTGGAGCTCTTGCTTCCTTGCTCCTGACTTTAGTATCCAAGCTGTCTGGGGGGTCTTCTGGGGACTTGTACGTGACAGTAAATGGACAGGAATACCTCGGGTTCCATTAAGATGGGGCCATGTACCCATATCTAAGCCTACTGCCTGGGGTGGCTGAGAGACCACGTCACCAGGACCCTGAGAGGGCACTCCATTGTGGATCAACCCAGGGAGAGAAAGTTGGTCTCCTTCCTGGGTTTTTGCCATGTTTTGGGCTGGAAGCCAGATCTGTGTGTGTGAACAGGCACAGCCAACATGGTCAGCCCTGAAAGGAGGCCTGAAGGTAGAGTCAGCAGACATGGACCTGTGCCCGTGCTTCTGGTACCCAGCTTGGTCTCTTCAGTGTCATCATCTTGCCCCGGGAAGAAAGGACAAGCTCACAGCCCACCTGAGTGTGGTCAGGAGGCCTCCATGGGATCTATGTCCAGTGGGAGCTGAGGGCTCTGCCATGACCCCTAAACCTTATATGGGCAGACCCCCTTCCATCCTGCCTGAGCCGTTCTGAGCAGGCAGACAGCATCTGATCCTGACAGCTCCGATTTCAGCAGCAGCCTCTGCCCTGGAGGGAGTCCTGGCTTCAGGATCAGGCAGATCTTCTGGTTGCTGGAGGCTTATCCTTTTTATGGGGGTAGGGAGGCTGAAGGTCACTTTGGGACAGGTGAGAAAGGCATCTGGGAACCAGATCTGTTTAGAGCAGAAGCAGATTCCGGGTGCTACAGAAAGGGGTTGGGTAGCTGAATGCTGTATAATATGACCCAGGGCTCTCCTCTGGGTTAGTGGGACAGCCAGGGGAGCAATTTTCTCTACCTCTGTAGGAGCCTTGTGAAGAGCAACATGATTCAGCCATGCTGCTTGGGGGGCTGTGTCAGGGGACCCCGGGGTGAGGAAGAGCCTGAGCTCACCAAAGCCCACCCAGCACAGTGGCTCCCCTCCTGACTGAGGTCATTTTGGTGTGGGGAAAGGAGTGATTCATGTGCAGCCTCCCTGAAAAGGCACCACCAGCTCCAGGGACATTCAGTGTTGACCTGGATGGGTCTCTCCTTCCCTCACCTGCTGCCTGGGGCCTCAGTGTCTGTGCTGCCTGAGATCTCCGTGTCTCCACTGCCCAGAGGATGCTCTGAAGCTTCCATACACCGCTGTGCTGCAGCTGGTGTCCTCCCTTACTCCATTGCTATGGCAACACCCTTGCACAAGGCATCTCCTCCTCCTTGCCCCGCTTGCCAACCTGCTGCAGACCTCCAGGGGAGGGGGTGGTGGTGTGTGTCCAGCAATCCCCAGCCCATCCCTGTCTTTTTGCAGTGCTGAGAAGGAAACAGCTCTCCCTGCATGGTTGTGCACACCAGGCACTGCCCTCCCCATTTCTTGCTCCACCTTGGTATTTCTTCAGCCTGTCGTTTCAGGCTCAGTGTCCTCCTCATCCACTGGGACCTGTAGAGCTCAGTGGTGATGTTTGCAGGTGCAGTGTACTGCAGTGCTTTCTTTTGTAGGATCAAGGAATGTCTGCATGGCCCATAGGGTGACAGCTCTGCAAACCCTTGGAGCAGCGCCTTGCAAACAGTCAGGGGATCTATATCCCACAAAAATGAGGGTCACAAAAATGAAAGGGCTGGAACCCCTTGGCTGAGAGGCCAGGCTGAGACAGTTGGGCTTGTTCAGCCTGGAGAAGAGAAGGCTCTGGGGAGACCTTCTTGGGTCCTTTCAGGACTTGAAGGGGCCTGTCAGAAAGATGGGGACAGACTTTTGAGCAGGGCCTGTTGGGACAGGACAAGGGGTGATGGTTTTAACCTAAAAGAGAGTGAGTGGATTTAGACTGGAGAGCAGGAAGGAATGTTTTACACTAAAGTTGGTGAGAGCCTGGCCCAGGCTGCCCAGAGAGGTGGTGGCTGCCCCATCCCTGGCACCATTGCAGGGGAGGTGGC
>JANHFX010002991.1:41537-78237 GCA_027560015.1 Chloroceryle amazona
GGGGCCAGAGGAGCCCCAGCAATGCTGGGAGGGCTGGAACCCCTCTGCTGGGAGCCAGGCTGGGAGAGCTGGGGGGGGTTCAGCCTGGAGAAGCGAGTGTTCTGGGGACACCTTCTTATGGCCTTTCAGGACTTCAGGAGGCATGTCAGAAGGATGGGGACAGACTTTTGTGCAAAGCCTCTTGCAACAGGACAAGGAGTGATGCTGTTAAACGAGGTAGATTTAGATTAGATATTGGGAAGAAATTGTTTTCCACTGAGGGTAGTGAGAGCCTGGCCCAGGCTGCCCAGAGAGGTGGTAGCTGCCCCATCCCTGGGACCATTCCAGGTGAGGTTGGCTGGGGCTCTGAGCACCCTGCTCTAGTTGAAGATGGCCCTGCTCAGTGTAGGGGGGGGTTGGACCAGGTGTCCTTGGAAGTTCCCTTCTCACCCAAACCATTCTAAGATTCTTTGCAGTACGGCAGCATCTCCAGGTGAGTTATGTTCCCCATTAGCAGGGAGCAGCATGATCCTCATATTTGTTGTGCCCTTGCCAATACCCTTTTCTCTCCCCACCTTCCGTCTTGTTCTCCAGGCAGAAATGCGTCTGCAGGACCAGCAGCTGGCGAGGCAGCTCATGCGCCTTCGCAGCGACATCAACAAGCTGAAGATCGAGCAGACCTGCCACCTGCACCAGCGAATGCTCAATGATGCCACGTATGAGCTGGAGGAGAGGGATGAGCTCTCGGACCTCTTCTGTGACTTCCCCCTTGTGAACTCCTTCAGCCTCTCCACACCACTCAAGCTCATCGGGGTCACCAAGATGAACATCAACTCCCGACGGTTCTCACTGTGTTGAAGGGGGGAAGAAGAGGGAAGGATGGGGGAGAAAGAGAGAGAGGACTGGAGAACACCAGGTCTCTCTCCACCTGATGGCTGGGCAAAAAGAGGCCAAAGAGGAGCAGAGGGAACAGGAGCAAACAGGGAACACAAAGCTGGTCTTGGTAACAGGGTAGAGCAGCAGAGCTGGGCAGTGAGAAGGCCCAGAGATGCTCATTGAGAAGACAGAACTTGCATGAAGGAAGCGTGGAGAGCATCCGAAGCCAACACGTGCGTTTAGCCTGCTCCTTTGCAAAGTCTCTTCTTCTTTTCTTCCCCCCACAGCAACTAAGAGGACACAGCACCAGTGTGGTTCGTTGTATTCAAAATTCAATGGGGGAGGTCAAAGATCAGCCGCAAAGCAAAATCCCTTTTCCCTTCCCCTTGACCTCCTCCCAGTCTAGAGCCGTCTCTTCAGAAAATGTCACTCTCCTCCACAGATGTCTCCTTGGGCAGCAGCCTTTGCTGGCCCAAGCACAGGGTTCGTGGGGCTATTTCAGGTGGGAAGCTGATTTCCAATGGAAAGAAGCCCTCCCAGCAGGTGAGGGTTAAATGGTATGCAGCACCAAGAAGTGGTGAGAAGATATGTTTGTTGACTTGTTCCATTGAGTCCAGTGTAGTCTAGTTTAATTTTGCCTGTGGGATAGATTATGGACAGGTCACAAACACATTTATATAGAGATTCTAGATGGCCAAAAGTCACCTTGTGTGTCCTAGAAGTTATACCCAGAGCAATATGTGTTTCTGGCTTTGTTGTCAGCAGTGGCCCCAAGACACCATGTGGTTACCCCCATAAGCAGCAAGGAACAGGAGGTAACTTACACCCAAGACATCTCAGATCAGAGAAATGACCCCAGGCTGACATTCCCCCAGCAGCAGCACCAGCAAATCCTGGATCCTCTGTAGCAACACACGTATCCATCAGAGAAAGGAACTTCAAGAGGAGAAAAGGGACTTTTGTGTAATGACCAACAAGTGTGACTATGAAACTAAAGGGAGAAATATTGCTGCAATGAGCTTCGGAGCTGCAGCAAACACATGGCATTCCCTCCCTGCTCAGCAGTATGTAAGATGGATGCTATATTTTCTTGCCTTTCAATGCACACAGCTGCACACCTGCCTGTACATGGCACAGAGGGCAGAGACACCCCTGGTGTAGCCCAGCAAGGGCAAGGACTCCAGAGATCTAGCCATGGACATCCTGGGACACCTCACACCCAAGATAGAGATTGTGGGTGTCTCTAGGCTCTCCCTCCTGTGCCAACACCACTCCTGAACATGTCAGAGTGGTACAATCTCTCACCCCATTGCCCCAGTCCAGCTCTGCTCTTCACCACGTGCCCAGTCGGAGAGCTCTGTGGCTGAGTGAACGTGACTGTGTCCATGCAGCACCAACCCCAGCCCTGAGGACGAGCGGGAGACACAAGTCAGAGCTCAGCTGAAAGCTGCGTGGCTGTGTTGACGTGCCTGTACCCGACTGTGTCTGTAAGCTGTGCGTGTGCCTAAGTTGTTGTGCGTGTGCATGTGAGCCCACAAGATGCCTCTCTCAGGAGGCTGAGTGGTGGACTCATGTCTTTGTTCAGAAACAGAAGCCAATGAGACTCTGCCGTGCCTGGGAAGGTGCAATGAGGCTTCAAGACTTGGGGTTTCCACAGAGGGCTTAGTTCAATGCAGAGAAGACATTTGTCTGCCTCCACAGGTCCCCGTGGGAGGAACAAACTGACATCACAAAGGGGTTCGTAGCCAAATGGGGCTGGGGACTGGCAGGGGACTCTGGAGTTGAGTTCAGTCCTCTGTCTCCCACAGTATGTAACCCCTTGGTGATACCTCCCCCTCCACTTCAAAGCTCACTGAGTATCATTTCTTTCTGGTAGGAAGGTGGTATTAAGGGCACTGCCTATACCAGTAAGAGCTTTACCTATACCAGTAAGTTAACTCGTGCCATGCCTGGGTGCTGAGTCTTGTGCTACCCAGATGGTGATGGTTTAATTGGGTTATGGCCAGACTGTCTGTTGGCCTCTGGACAAGACAACCAGCCACGATACCATTTGGTTTACTAGTTGAGAAATAGCCTTATTTCCCTATGGAAATCTAGAAAAAGAAAAAAAAAAATCATTAGAATTCTTCTTTGTTTACTTTTTTAATAATAATAATAATAAAAACAATCAATTCATGCCCCACATGTTGAATTTCAGAGGCATTTTCAATCTAAAGATAACAATGGTGACTTTTCAGTGACAATAATGCCCTGGAAATGGGTCACAAGTTCTCTCTAGGATCACCTAGAGTCAGCTATAGGGTGGACCTGCCCTTGGGGTCTTGCCTGGTAGCTGAGCACAGGAGGTTAGTACAAGCACAGTCTTAGGAGGTCACTAGATGTGGCATTTGAAATAGCAGGCTTCTGGGTTCCAGACGTATTTTCTGCATTAAGTGGAAAGGGGGGATGGGTATAACTGCCAGCTGTTTGTCAAAATGCACAATTTTTTTTTTAATTATAAAATCATGTCTGTATTGATTTCTGCCTCTGGTCTCTCACTGTGTTCAGTGGCTCCAACTCTGCCTGGAGAGCGGTTAGGGAAGCACCAGTCTGGTGTGTTCAAGGTGTGCAAGGTTTCCAGTCCAGGGCTTTCTAGCCCCAGGCATCACTGGGACACCCCTATGGCTCCATCAACAATTCCTCCGTCTTGCAGTCTGGAGGGGATGGGAGGAAATGAAGGTGAGAGCACATTACGTATTTGGACAAAAATGTACAGGAAAGAAGGCCAAAAGAAATTAAAAAAATAATCTCTCTTTTATGTGCTGCTTCTTCAGTCAGCCATTGAGTCAAAAATGGGTCCAGGCACTTAAAAACATATCAGGCTAGGGAAGAAAAATAGAAGCATATCTGATTTTTGTTTAAAAAAGCACCGTCATCTGAAGGTTGAGTGGACCTTGAGAAACATGAGTACAGGTCACTGCTCCCACCACAGAATTCTGTGAAAGGAGCCTCCTGGTGTCAGCTGTCTGCAAAGAGATGATTTATGCCTTTGAGTACTGATTCATTTCCTTGTACAAGTGGCTTAGAACCATAACCCCTTTCCTCGATGACCTCTGAAGCCTGCAGAAAAAGGCTGGTGGCAATCAACGGGCACACTTCTGGGGTCCACCTTGAAAATACCCTTTAAAGTGACAATATGTGTGGCAGAATATATTTTTTCTGTCAGAAAAAAAACAGTCAGAATATATTTTTTCTGAAATAGCCTTAATGAAACTTTTCCACTTTCTCTTGTTCAGTGGCTATCAGCCATTCACCCAGCTGGACCCAATCCCTGAAGGTTTAGTCAACCCAAAGCCCTATATGCTCTTCAGTATGAAGAAATCAGGTAAAAATTAATTAGCTCAGCTTGATTTCTGACTTCAGTTGGGTCAATGAAGTGGAAGCAAGAAGCAATTTTAAATATTCTAACTTATGTTCAACAGCCCACTCTCCCTGGCATGGTCTGCCATGGCATGCTGATGGGCAAGACCTTGCTTGTCTGTCACAGCCCCGATGCAGCAACGGTGGAAAGGGTCATTGTTCCTCAGGACGTGTCTCATTCCTCACTCTTTTGGCACCAGGAAGTGCTACCATATAATTAGTCAGTGACTTGTATTTTGATGAACTCCCAAGGGGTATTTTGATAGAAATGTCCAAATAGGTCCCACTTACACCAGGAGCACAGGGAGTGACATGTTTAAGGACTTCAGGACTGAATTTTCATGTTGCCTGTGCCATACAGTATTTTAACTATCACAGTCTAACCTCTCTTTTATAGAATCACAGAATTGTCAGGGTTGGAAGGGACCTTAAAGATCATCTGGTTCCAACCCCCCTGCCAATGGGAGGGACACCTCCCACTAGAGCAGATTATATAGAAATATGGAAAAATAAAACAGCCCAGCTGGAGTATTCCCAGCACCTTGTGGGTTTTTTCACATTCTCGCACTGTCTGCTAAGTGGGTTTTATTTTAGATCAAGGAAGACAGAAGGGGGAGGGAGAGAAAATAGTGGTTGCAAGAAGGAGGTGGCAGGAGACACACTAAAACCAGAATCAGACTCGCTTCCCTCACTGCACTTTTTACAACCGTGCCGTGTCTGAGGAGACGGGCACAAGGGAACGAGGCCCTGGGGAGAAATCACCCCTTGGGCATTGCCAGCATCACAGGATCACAGGATGGTGGGGGTTGGAAGGGACCTCTGGAGATCATCTGGTCCAACCCTCCTGCTCCAGCAGGGTCACCCAGAGCAGGGGGCCCAGCAGTGCAGTATCCAGGTGGGTTTGGAATCTCTCCAGACAAGGAGACTCCACAGCCTCTCTGGGCAGCCTGGGAGAGGCTCTGGCACCTTCACAGGAAAGAACTTTTTCCTCATGTTCAGGTGGAAACTCCTGGCTTCCAGTTGGTGCCCAGTGCCCCTTGTCCTGGTGCTGGGCACCCCTGACCAGAGAAAGCTGAATAACACCAGCACCTCCATCCCCTCTCCAAGCAGGGGACACTCCTGAGCCTTGATGATGGCACTCATGCAAAGCTGAGCCCCAAGCTGCAGTGGTTGGATATGGTTTTTAAGGCAAGTGATGATCTGATTTGGGTCAAACTTTTGATTTCAGGCTTTCATCTCTTATCCTTTCAATCTATTTAATGAAGAAAAACCAAGAGACCAGCTCCTTGCACCTATCATTCAGAGCACCTGAGACCTGAATTGGACCCATCCTTACAAAAGGTGGATGGTGCAGGGTCCCTGTGGCCTGATCCCCAGGGCAGTCAAACCACCCTGGTCACTGTTAACTTCAGTATCAAACTGTGTGTCAAAACGCTCTGGATCAGCCACTGCGAGAGGTCTGCAATGCCCAAGCCCTGAGATGTTGGTGGATGATACCCTGTGCTTCACCACTGCCCCTTCCCCAACACCCCCTCTCCCTGGTAGCTCTCTTGCCACACCCCTCACCCCTTCCCTTCTCGGAGGGGAATGAAGAGGAGGAAGGGGGTTGTTACACAATGGTTTTGTTCCACTGATGATTTCCCTCTGCCAGTTGGAACAGGCTGCTCATAAATTTCAGCTTTCTGGAGGGGTTTCAGGAGCTATGCATTCTTAGATCATTGTCTCTCCTCCCCAGGAACAATGCGAGTAGGAAGGAGCTGCTCCAAAAATGCCATGTGCTACGAGGGGGTTTCTTTAGGATGGGGATTGCTCAGGGAGGCAGAGGGAGTTTCCCCCAACTGCTTTAGCCTGCAGCTTGGGTAGGTAGCTAAGGAGGCAACTCAACGGGAAGCGGAAACGCTGCCAACAATGCTCTGCAGAGATCTGCAAAGGTCAGCTCCTTCCTACCATCCCAGAAGGGTATTTAGAACAATTACCCTCTGATTATAAGGTAGAAAATGAGATGTGGGACACCCCATGCTGTGGCTGCTCAGTCTGAGAAACTGCTTAAGAGCTTCTGGACTTTCAGATGTGAACACCACGGCATGTTCATCACGTCCTTTGCCACACTGGAAGCTGCTGGGACTGGGCTTTTAGATGAAAGTCTGTCCTGTAGGTGAATTAAAATTGTAAGCCTGCTGCAAGGCTTCTAACCAGATCAGGGGGATCAAGTTCTTAATGCAATTAAATTCATCCTGTGCAACCATCAGCTTGTCAGTCTGCCTCGTTCCCCTTCCCACGTTGCCAGTTCCACCCAAAGCTTTGGTGGCTTTGGCATGTGGCTTGCTAAGGGTTGAAGGGTTGTGAAGGGACAGTTCCCTCGTGCACTTTTAAGCCAAGGCTATAGAGACAACATTTTCTTGATTCATGACATGCAAACCTCCCACTCAGAGGTAGGATCACTCATTTGGAGAGGAACACCAAAAGCTACATCTTCACCAGCAGCCAGGACCCAGTCTCTGACCTAAGGCCAAGTGACCAACCTGGCTAAGTCCATGTTATTAACTACAACACAGGGCAGCCACAGCCAAGGTAATACTTATAGGTCCTCGATCTATACAAGATTCCAAACCTTGCCCAGGGATTGTTGGCCCATGCATAAACGGTGCCAGGGAATGTGAAGAGCATTGAACAGTTGAACTCCAGCACCTGAAAATACTCCTCAGCCATTTGATTTGTTAGTACAAATACAGCCTCAACACAAGAACTACTGAAGTCCTCAAGAAGTTGTTCTTCCCTACTTGGGTTTCTTCTAAGCTCACCCAGCACAGGCAGAGGACCCCAGCCCTCTCAGATCCTCATGTAGAGGTGTTGGCCAGCTCATTAAGAAAAGTGCCTAATATCTTAATTATCTTTATTAGCTGCCAGTCTGCTCTGAGCAGTGGTCCCAGGGATGCTAAGATGCTCCCTAGACATCTTGGTAACAAGATGTGATCAGCAAAAAAAAAAGGGAATTATTTATCAGACAGTTCCTTGTCATGTAGGAGGAGAGAAAATCAGAAGGAGGATGCTCCAGAGGCTCTACGGTGAGGAGCAGGAGCCTCCAGCACCCCTCTGAAGGACGGCACTCTGTGGTGGTCCTGGAAAATCCTCTTGTGGGCAAAAACCAATCACGAGAAGATCTCCTACTGAGACCCCTGGGTGGGATAAGCCATGCTGCCACACAACAGGCAAGCTGAGCCCCTGTCCTGGGCAAAGCTTCAGGCAAGGGGCTGGCTATACATGGGCAGCCACACTGCCATTTTCTTACACATTATTTTTTTCCACTCTCTTATCCAGAGGGAGGAAGGCTCCCCTGAGTTGAGCCTTGTTTGAGAGCAACCAGGCAAGAAGGGGTATGGGATGGTTCAGTGGTCAGGAGAGTAGAAACTCTGGATTTCTCCCTCCATTTCTGTGCCTTCACCACTGATCATTTAATGCAAAATATACAGAGAGACTGGTAGCCAGCCAGCTGGGCTTGCTCAGCTTGAACCAGGTTTCTGCAGGGTCTTTTTGTCTCCCTCATGGTTGTCCAGCTATTGCTTTGGGATGAGCAAGTGGAGGGACTGATCTCGGTGCGTGTAAGCCTTGGGATTTGTCATGTATCACAGTGCAAGGTCAAATTTGCCCCATCAGCTGCAGTTTCTTCCATGTGTCAGGGTTCTGTCAGGGAGGGAAAGGATTTAGTTAGTGCAAGGACTTGTTCAGCCTGGAGAAGGCTCCGGGGAGACCTTCTTGGGGCCTTTCAGGACTTCAAGGGGCCTGTCAGAAAGATGGGGACAACCTCTTAAACAGGGTCTGTTGTGACAGGACAAGGGGTGATGGTTTGAATTAAAAGAGGGAGATTTAGACTGGAGAGAAAGAAGAAATTGTTTACACTGAGGGTGGTGAGAGCCTGGCCTGGGCTGCCCAAAGAGGTGGTGGCTGCCCCATCCCTGGAACCATTCCAGGTGAGGTTGGCTGGGGTTCTGAGGAACCTGAAGACATTCCTGCTCAGTGCAGGGGGGTTGGACATGATGACCTTGAAAAGTTCCTTCCCACCCAAACCATCCTGTGATTCCATGACCTCATTACTAATGAGTTTCTTCACAACGCCCAAATGCAAGCCTTCTTCCTGGACCTAGTTCAAAGTCATTGCCACTGAAGAAGGAAAGCAGATTCCTTTGTATGTTTCTCACCCTGAAGTCCCACATCTGTTTCTGCAGGTCAGCTTGTACACCAGCCTTCACACAACCATGCCCTGTATCTTAGAGACCTGGGTCCCTGTCTTCTTGCTCTTCATATATCCAGAAATTAATTCCCAGAGGTCATGCTCCGTGATCTTTCTAGGGCTCAAGGTGAGGGTGACCTCTATAGCTCCCTATATCCTCCTTTTTTCCCTTTCAGAAGGTGTGTGTAATGCTTGGAGATCCCTGATAGGTGGACAGACCAGACACCGTGGGGTTTTGTAGATGATGGGCAGGAGCCTCAGAATCACACCAGAGAGCTTTACCAGAGCTGCACCAGGGTGAACCTCATCCAGTCTCATGGATGTAAATACATTTAAATTCACTGAACAGTCCATAACCTCTTTCTTGCCTCACTGCTGGTTCTTCTCATTCCCAAATGCTGTTGTTAACGTGCAGAAGCTGGGAGCAAGTCTGACCTATATGAACTAAGGCAAAAAAAAAAAAAGGACATTAAACCTTTTCCATAATCTTCCATTATGAGGCTATTCCTCCCTCTAAACACCAAATCACATTTTCCCTGAAAGAAGCCATTAAAACACTTCCACCCCCCCTTTTTGTTACTTTTAGCATCCCTGGCCAGCCTCTGCTCCAGCTGGTCTTTAGCCCTTCTGCTTTTACCCCTATGTTCCCCAGCCGTGCGTTTGAGCTCCTCTTTCATTTTCCCTCCTTATTTCCATTTCTTGTGTGCTCTCTTTTAGCAGCTCTCTTCACTAAGAAGCATCTTAATTAGCCAAGCAGGCTTTGTGCAGAAATTCCTGATTTTCATGTGCAAAGGGAGGGTTTGTTCCCAAGCACTCAATAAGGTTCCTTGAAAAAAAAAATACAACCAACAATCAGCCAGCTGTCTTGGACACCTTCTCCCCTCATAGCAATCTCCCAGTTCCCCAGCTAAGCTGATGTCAACTCTGTTGAGGTACAGAATCCTCAGTTCACAGCTTGTCTTCTCAAGCCTCTCTCCAGATGCAATCTCACAGCTACAAGAGACCAAACTGCCACCTCTGACCACATCTGTCCCCTGCTCCTCCACATTTATGAGCAGCAGGTCAAACACATCGATGGCTGTGGACAGGCATTGATCAAGGACAGCTGGAGAGCTTAGAAGTTAGTGAGAGGAAGATGAGGGTGGTAGTTAAAGACAGGTGACAGACCCTGATGGTACAAATTTTACTCTCCTAGAAAACTGTGTTAGAAACAGGACCAGACCTGCTCTCACTGGAATGAGACTGGATCTCTTCCAGGTGCCCACCTACCTGCTTGCTAACCACCCTCCACCCTTAGTTCCTTCTCTTCCATAAGATGATCCAAGCATGGCAAGGTACCCTGGATTAACTTTATGCCTTGGATTTTTTGCATGTTTTAGCCACATGAATTAAAGCGCAGATGGGTTCATCACTCTGGCTCCCCACATCACTGCATAAACATGTGCCAACTCACAGGAGAGGAGTGGGAAGGAGGAGACAGGGACAGAACCCCTCAACTCCTCAGCACCATCTTGAGCTGCTAGTGTAGCTACACGTTGGGTGTATCTAGCAAAGCAGCCCCACAACCAGCCCTGTGCTCCCTGGCACGTACCAGCACCATTTCTCCAGACCACACCTGGGAGCTGATGGTAGCATGGGCTGGACTCCAGCAGCAGTCTGATAGAGCTGCCCTGCTGGGGGAGGGCAGGGATTGTCCCCCTGCACTTGGCACTGGTGAGGCTGCACCTTGAATACTTGTTCGGTTTGGGGTGTCACTCCCAGAACGACACTGAGGGGCTGGAGTGTGTTCAGAGCAGGGCAACAGGATTGGGGAAGGGGCTGGAGCACAAGTGTGGTGAGGAGCAGCTGAAGGACCCGGGCTTGTTGAGCCTGGAGCAAAGGATGCTCAGGGGAGACCTTCTGGCTCTCAGCAACTCCCTGCCAGGAGGTTGGAGCCAGGTGGTGTTAGGCTCTTCTCCCAAGGAACAAGTGATAGGATGAGAGGAAATGGCCTTGAATTGCACCAGGGGAGGTTTAGATTGGACATTACGAAAAATTTCTTCCCCACAAGGGTTGTCAAGGGCTGGCCCAGGCTGCCCAGGCCATCCCTGGAGCGATTTCAAAGCCATGGAGATGTGGTGCTGAGGTGACCTGGCAGTGCTGGGTTAACAGTTGTACTTGATGAACTTAAAGGTCTCTTCCAACTGATTTAGCTGCAGGTATGGATGTCAACATACAGATGACATCATCTATATCATGACATTTAGGTTTTGGGACCAGAGGGTAGTTCCTTACCTGTTTTACTTACTATCATAGATACAGTTACAGAGCCTGAATCCAAGGTCTTGCATTCACCAAAGGTTCAGCTGCAACACTTTAGCCAATGCCTCTGGCAGGTGGGATTTGCAGATGCCCCCTCCCCAAGCACCAGGCCAGCTTGTGTTTCTTCAGCTTGGCCAGACCTCCAGCCCAGCCTGCCCAGGCACTTAAGTCCTGTAACGAGCACAGGGACATTCTCTTCCCCTGGTACCACGCTGCCTTCCTCTTCCCTTGCTCTAACCGGTGGAAGAGTCAACCAGCTCAACCCTGGCCACCAGCACCATGGGCCATAGGAAATAAGGCTTTTGATGAGCTCAAGCCTGGCAGATCTGAGAGATGCCATCGTGGCTCCGAGCTCAGCTCGCCTTTCTTTCCTAGCAATGCCCCGTGGAGAGTGTTTACTCCAGCTTCCCTCTCCCTCCCCTCGCCTCTTTGTTTTCCTTTCGCTGCTCAGCGGCTGCAGGGGTTTGATCACCTGCGGCGTATTAATTACGATGTGCAGCTCTTCTCCCTCTCCATGAAAAAGCAAAGAAAGAAAGGGTCCCCTTTTAGCTTCTCCCCGGGGACCCGTTTTGTCTACAGGCCTCCAGTTTCCTCGGAGAGCAGCTCTGCCCAGTCCCCTCTCACATCCCACTTGTACAAAGCCCTCTTTGTGCTGGTGCTGGGCTGCAGCCAGCCCAAGCTGCAAGCACACGCTTATCTTCAAGCAGCAGCAGCATTACAGGCTTCAGCAAGACTGCTCGCATATTGAGAGGAGAAAAACATCCAGCTAGGTGTCTGAGCTCCTCCTGTAGCACTCCAGAAATGTCCTGTCCCAGAGCATGCTGCAATGAATCGCCCCTTCTCCGTGTCTTCCCTTGGGGCAGGTTGTGAACCTGAAGCCTCCAGGCAAAGTGATGCAAAGGGGATGGTGCTCCTGCTGCTGTGGTTGTCTGCCATCACTTACTGGCACCAGGCAGAAGGGCCTGCAAGGAACTACTGAAGACAGTCCAGTGGAGGTCTACAAAGATGCTGAGGGGTCTGAAGCACCTCTGTGCCCAGGAAAGGCTGGGAGCCCTGGGGTTGTGCAGCTGGAGAAGAGCAGCCTGAGAGGGGATCTTGATCACTGTTGATCAAAAGCTAAAGAGCCCCCGGGGGGCAAGAGGATGGGTACAAACTCTTGTCAGTGGTTCCCAGTGACAGGACAAGGGACAACAGGAACAAACTGGAACCCAGGAGGCTCTATCTGAACATGAAGAAAAACTTCTGTCCTGTGAGAGTGCCAGAGCCTGGCCCAGGCTGCCCAGAGAGGCTGTGGAATCTTCTCTGGAGAGATTCCAAACCCACCTGCACATGACCCTGGTCCCCCCTGCTCTGGGTTACCCTGCTGGAGCAGAGGGGTTGGACCAGAGGTCCCTTCCAACCCCCACTATTCTGTGAAGCCTGGCTGCTTGGACAGGCTTTGGGGGGCTCTTGCCAGCAGAGGATTCCTCAGGGGCTCTCCCCAGTCTCCCAGAGTGATTGTGAAGGAGACAGGGGTAAGGTCTGGGGACTCTGGTAACAGCACAGTGCCAACTCCTTCTGAGATGCAAAGATTCAATTCATCATGTCCAAGTACCTGGAGGGTTTTCATACATTCCAGAGGCAGTTTCCCCCAAAGGAAGCTGCCTAAGCAGAGAAGATCACAAGTGGATTCAAGGGCTGCTCTTAAAAGAGGCAAAACTCACAATCTGAGCACAGGCTCTTACTGTTCCTCTCTGTGGGTCCCAGAGGGGAAAAGTGTGTGGGTGTACCCTTAAGCTCAAAGGAGACAACACCTGCATGTTACTGTAGTTTCTTTTCTAAGGGGAACACCCTGCTTTGTAATTGCCAGGTTGCAGTTGAGAAGATTTTTGCAGTCACAGCCTGATATTTTTTCCCCACTGGACTATTTGCAGGTGGAAATCATCACCTTAGCGTGGCAGTCCAGGTTATTTACCCACCTCCAGAACAAGCCTTGAATGCTGATAAAATAAGCCCTTGCCTGGCTTCTTACAGAGAGGTTCCACAGGAGTTTTGCTGGCTTGTTTTTGCATGCTTGTGTGCCTACTAGCTCTTGCTCACCCATGCAAGCTTGCTCCCAGTGAGCATCTGTGCATGTCACTGGTGGGTATTGTAATGCTAGTGGTGTAGGAAAAGGAGCAAAGTTGTCTTTTATAGGTAAGTCTTTTGCAGGATGGGGAAACTTGCATCTTCTTTCTCCAGCCAGCACTGCTTGGAGGGGGAGAGAAATCTCTGAAATCTAGGAGAGCAAAATCGAGGGCTTGAGGGATGGGCCAGTGGCAGACAAAGGCAGGATGAGGACGGGAGGGAGTGAGGAGCTGGTTCTGAGGCTGCCGGCCGGGTTGCCATGGATTTTGTGCTAATCGGCCCCTTCCTTGCTTGGAAGCAGGGGGAAAAGGGAGGGCTTTGAACCTGGAGGAGCTGCCCGCATACCTGAGCTATCTCCTGTGACCATCTGTCTAGTAGCTGTGCCAGACTGAAGGGCCAAAATTCACTGGTATAGGATATTTTGGGAAATAAGAAGGTGATGTCTCTGTGCCATGGCATGTTGCTGTGCTCCTGGCTGCAGCTCAGACCTGGCTGTGCTCTCCTGCAGTGCTGCTTGTGTACTCTGGATCATGCCCTGTTTGCAGAGTGGGTGATGGGCAGGGGAGATTTTCAGGAGTAAACAGCAGGGCTGAGATATTTTGGGTGCCCATGTGAGCTACAGGACATCTCCAGACCCCAGGCAAACCCCCAAAGCCCTCCCATTCCCCTGCAATGCAGGCATTAACACTCCCCCCAGCATGAAAACCATCCTCCTCAGCTTTCATCTGTCACCATGTCCCAGGGTGTGTGGTCGTGAGCACATTCCTCACCTTGGCACGTTCTGGATGCTGCTGTTTACCTGGATCAGGGAGGATGGGTCATGCCTTTGACAAGCTTCTCTTCCTCTGAGTGATTGTTTTTTGTTTTTTTTTTTTATTAAGACCTGTTTTTTGAGAACCAGCCACCCTGGTAAAGCCACATGTGATGCTGGACCTGTGATGTCAAGAGCAAAGCTGCCTTTGCCAAACCAGTGAGGACACTCGCAGTGAAGTACAAGGAGTGGGAGCTGCCATCGAGCATTCAGAAAGGCAACCACATCTCAAAGAACCTGGGGTTTTGAGACTTCCGTGCACTGTTATAAAAGGATTATAATTTATTAACGTGACTGCCAAAATCCATTAATTGGCCTCAGATACATAAAGAGATTTCTGGCTGGGGATCAGCTCCCAGGGGTGTGATGCATCCGCTGGCCACAATGCGAACGCCAGTGCATGTGTCACAGTGTGTGGGGGGGTGTGGGTGGCACACATCTGTCTACCACAGCTGTGCGTGTGCCCTGGACTATGCTGAGCTTCGTCATGTGTGTAGCACAGACTCATGTGTGTGTGTATACAGGTAATGTGTTCAAAATGTCATCACAGAATGGTTTGGGTTGGAATGGATCTTTAAAGGTCATTTAGTCCAAGCCCCCTGCGCTGAGCAGGGACAGCTCCAAGGTGCCACTGGCTGCTGGGCTGTGAGCACATGGTACCAGTTAATGTCCAGCTTTTCACCCCCCAACACTCAAAAGTTCTTCTCTGTTGGGGTCTCTGGCCTTTCATCCCCCAGCCTGTGTCGACACCAGGGCTGCTCCAACCTACGTGCAGGACATTGCACTTGGCCTTCTTGAACCTCATAAGGTTCACATGGCCCCACCTCTCTAAACAAGTCCAGGTTCCTTTGGATGGATCCCATCCCTCAGGTCTGTCAACCACACCAATTAGCCTGGGGTCATCTGCAAACCTGCTGAGAAAGCACTCAGTTCCACTGCCTGTGTCACTGATGAAGATATCAAACAGCACTGGTCCCAGTATGCACTCCTGAGCGACACCATTTGTCACCAGTCACCTGAACATTAAGCCGTGGACCACTACCCTCTGGATGCAACCATCCAACCAATTCCTCATCCACTAAACAGTCTGCCCATCAAATTCATATCCATCCAATTTAGAGAGAAGGATGTTGTGGGCCACCATATTGAAGACACAGAAGTCCAAATGGATGACATCTGTAGCTCTTCCTTTGTCCACTAATGTAGTCACTCCATCATAGAAAGCCTAGCCATGGACAAGACTTGCTCTTGGTGAAGCCATAGTGGTTGTCTCGTATCAACTCCCTGTCCTCCATGAGCTTCTAGAAGGATCTCTTCCATGATCTTCCTGGGAATGAAGGGAGTTTGCAAACATTAGTGTGCAAACGTGTGCATGTGTCTCGTTGTGCACTACCCTGAGAACTGGATGCATGGGTGTGCAGGGCTGGTCCTGTGCACCAGGGTCTCTGCAATGCTCAGTTTCATCTTCATTTTCAGGATGTTTCCTTGAAGAGTGATGAGGGACAGAGCTGAGTGACAGAGCTGAACACGCTGATGCTGTAGGGTGGCTTTGCAAACCAGCCCTGGGGACGAGTTACCCTGTGGGCTGTCAGATAGGCCAAGCATGTCTGTGACCTCCAGCCACATTTTCTCTGTCTGCACGGTCCTCCTGTGACCACAGCAGATGCACTGGGACAGGGGATGACCCCTCTGCTCTGGGCAGCCCTTGCCAGTGCAGGCAGGAGGATGGAGAAGAGCTGTGCTGGCTGTCCCTGGGGGCAGCTACTAAAGTAACACCTCCCCAAACGAGCCATTGTCAGAGGATGATCCTGATGACACATTTCCTTCCCAAATCCTCCTCTCCTCCTCTACACCAGTCTCTCAAGATCTCTCCTTGCATCTCTCCAGCCTCGCTCCCCTCCCCATCTCCCCCTCCACCACCCTTTTTTCTATGAAATGCCCTCAGCTGCAGGACTGAGATAAGGGCATGCTTGAAAAGGATGCAGATGTTCTTCATTCAGTCTTTCCTTCCATCTGGCTGCCAGAAACTCCTACTCCAGCCCCTCTGGTTGATAGACAGAGGATAGTGCCGGTGCCACAGAAAGCTTTGTTTTAGTGAGGAGCTTCTCACTGGTTCGCGTTTGGGTTTCTCCTTCCTCCACATCCTAAACGGTCAAATATTTGCCTTTCCTTGTAGCATCAATTTGTAGAAATAAAGAGGGGGAGGGAAATAGTCTCAGTTCACCCAGCTCATCTGTCCTCAGTATCAGTGTAGATCTCATTAAAAGAGAGGACATAATTAAAGGGGAAATAAATAAAAACCATGCTGGTCCTGCTTTACTGTTTAGTCATGTTCTCAGGTATTTCTCTGCTCAGCTGTTAGCGCTCATCCTGCACTGGTTGTATCCAAGGGGATCCCTCCTCTTGACAGCAGTGGGGTCTGGAGCACTAGATACAGGCAGACTTCAAGTCTCCAACAGGTAGGAGCTGATCATCGCACTGCTCCTCAACAGGATGAGGGATGGAGACCCTGCTGCCCTTTTTGGTGCTATATCCCTTTCTGCATGGAGCTGGTTCACCACATGCACCTGCCTCAGGACCTCTGAACCTTTTAAAACCACACCAAAAGCTCCCAACACAGTCAGTTCTCATGGGCAGCTCTTCATACTCTGAGGTTGTGGTGTTCAGGTTCAAAACCCATAAACCAGAGGTGTAGCTGCTTTGGATCTGCAAGATCCTCTACAGAGAATCACAGAATCACTATGGTTGGAAAAGACCTTAAAGATCATCAAGTCCAACCATTAAAGCCATGGTTCTTTATCCAGGTCCTGAAGCATCTTTCCAAGAGCCTTTACTGGTCCATGAGTCTGGGCAATGTCAGTGGCTCTCCTTATCATGGGAAGGGCCAAGTGAGCACAGGATTTCAGTGGGAAAGGATGAAGGCACCCTGCCCTCCTCAAGATCTCATTTTGAGGGCGCATCTTCATCCTGGGCCCCAGTTTTAAGCTTCTGCCATCAGTGTAAGTTGTTCCTCAATGAGATTGTGTTCAGTTGCTACAGATGGACCAACCCTCCATGAATTTCTCTTACCCTCTCCCTGAACCTCCATTTTCCCTGGGCTCTGCAGAGGACAATGCAGTAGGCCAGGAGTCAGGAGGTTTCTGAGGGCTCCCAAAGGCTTATGCTTGAGTCCAAACTGGGAGATGTCTCTGTTGCACATGCTTGTGCCAGTGCCCAGCCACCATGGTCAAGAGCAGCCATTCCCCACTGCACCATGATGGTTTCAGCCCTGGGATAAGATTCATCACACTCTCAGTCCTTCCCAAAAGATACCTGAGCTGGGGTGATGAGATGTAGGGAGAACTACAGTCATGCTGGCTATTGAAATTGCAACATCATTTCCAAAGCAAGGAGCTTCCAGCACAAACCAAAAACAACCCAACCATCCCCCCCCACCAGCCTTCTTTCACCCCAGCAAGACAACCTCGACCAGGCACTTTGCTCTGCGAAGCAAAGAGAGGCAGGAAAAGGGTTGCAACTCGAGACAAAAACTGTGTTAATTTGGCGTGGAAAGGGTCTTTTGTCTCCCTGTTCCTCGCTTGTCAAGAGAAGAGTGTGTTCCTTCCCCTCACTATTCATATTCCAAGCTCATTTGCTGCAGTGGGAGCTGCGGGGCTGGGAAGCACATCTGCATCGCGATGCAGGCAGGAACTCGGGGCTCCAAATCAATTACTGACTTTCTGCTGCTCCAGAAATTGCTCAGGATGGATTTGCACGATGGCTGTGAGGATAGAGAGTGGCTCAGCCTCATTTTCTTCCTCTCTGCTTCTCCAGCTTCCTCGGAGGCAGAGTTGTGATTTATTTGGTGGATCTGATTAATTATGCCTCGTAAAATTTCCCTGTTTGTCTTGATCTTCCTTCTCTGGGTATCAGTCCTGATTGCTGATGCACAAGCTGGTTTTGGAGTGGTGTTTGTTGTGGGTTTTTTCCTACAGTGCCTATGAATAATGCTGATTGTGTATCCCTCTGTTTGTCATCCACTCTCTCTGCCCTGACCCCTGCCAGATTTGACAGAGCAGTGAACCCCAGAGATGTCGCTTTCCCACAAATGTTTCTCACATGCTTTTCCACCAGTGTATTCATCCAGCAGAGAACGTGCTTGAGACTAACCCCATCCATACCAGTGAACTAACCAGTGCCTGGATTTGTCTTCTGGCACCCTGGCCGTATCAAGTGGCCATGAAGGAGGTGGGTATGATAACTGGAGACCCACCTTTCACCAAGTCCTAGGGAGCAAGTGATGAAATCAACAGGAAATCAGTTTAAATCAAGGAACGCCAATCAGCTCTCAGCACCGTGGGCATCAGAAAATATCAGGATGCTGGGAAAAGAGAAACAGTTGTGGGCATCAGGGCCATAAACAGATGTTAAAGTCTAGGCTGAGATGTGCTCCCTAGTGTCCCTAACCCTAAGGGTAAGGATGCTGAGGAAGCACTTGAGGACTGGTCCACAGAGACATGCTGGGTTCACGAGCTGTCCTTAAAAAGCATCTCTTTGGTCAGCATGGCCTCAAGGGACCGTGCTGTGACCCCTGGAGATATTTGCTATGTCCACTACTGCTTGTACCACTCAGAACCTCTTGGGCTTGATGCCTCTCTGCCCAAAGGGCTGTAACAAACACATCCCATGAGAGCCCACGGTCTGTGTGGGAAGCAGGGCAGCAGACGTGGGAAGACAGAGACATATCACAGCACCCAGAAGTCCTGCAAGAATAGAGACCTCAGAAAACAGAGGGAACTGGGCTCTCAGGGTGGTGGGGGAGTGATAATTGTCCCCCAGGAGCAGCTCTCTATCTCCATCTCCATCACACACGGAGCAGAGCTGGGAGCACCTGAGAGCTGAGCATCAGTGTTTGCTGAGCTGTGACCATGGGGAGGCTGGCAGTCATTTGTCTCAGTAAACTGGTTATTAATTCTTCCAGCCGGGAGGGGATGCGATTGCATTTCCTTGTTGGTGTCGTGTGCTGGCAGGAGACAAAAAGGCAGAGATGTTGTCTCTTCCCACATTTGACTAGCACACGGACACCCAGCCAGAGCCAAGCTCTTCTCAGCCATCCACCAGGACACTGAGGAAGCATCTGGGGTGTGCATGATCACTGCCAACACTCAGATCTAAGTCAGAGGCATGAATTTTAACCTTTTCAGGGAAAAAAAGAACAAAAATGAACAAAACCAACCAACCAGCAAGGAAAAGCAAGGCAGGATTCATTTAGAAATCCCTACACGTACAAACAGACGTGCCCACGGACTTGGCACCAAATAAATAAGCAAACATGGGAAGGTTGCTTTAGGTCTCCCAGAGTTTTACCCTCATCTTGCTGCTGGAGATCAGAGCATCTCCTGCATAAGGTCAATACTCAGCTCCATCTCCTGGGTGTTGCTCCCTTCCTTCAATAAAAGATCAGCTTTAGGGGAGGGCCTTTGGGATTTGATTATTTCAATTTCTCTTAAATCTTCTTCTTTTTCTGGTTACTTGGGGCTTACAGGAGAGGGAGGGTGGTGGAAATGTCCCTGCTAGGGGGACACCAGTGAGAGGAATTGTAGGCTGGAATTAGAAGACAGGGGTAACTATCACAAGGACCAAAGCATGAAAGGATCCCTGAAGCTTCATGCTAGTCCCATCCCCTGTCCCACTGTGCTGGGCAATCCCGTGTCTCACCAGTGTTGTTGCATTCAAAGCACCACTGCTAATTGGGAGAGCCAGAAAGCTCCACTGAGGTCATTCAGTTCCTCACTGCAACTGCTCCTCCAGGGAATCTGGAGGTATCAGGACACTCCTGAGGTCAGCTGAGCCAGCTCGGGCAAAATGCTGAGCCCCAAGGAAATTAGCATAAAGTAGAGGTGGCTGGTGATGTAAACTGGGGAAGAGGAACTTTCTTAGCTTTTCAAGGATCACAGTTCCCACCAGCATCTTGGATGAAAAAGGTAAGATAAGGCCTCTGCCTGCAGAGATGAAGAAATGCAGAGGATTCACTAAAAAGAGTTTCTGCATCCCCAAACCCCCAGAAACCTTTGAAAAAGGGTCTTTGATCAAAACTAAACCAAACCAAACCAAACCAAGGTGAAGAAGCTCCATGCAATGGATGCATCTTTACAGAGTAGAGGTTTGGTGTCCCACAGCTCCTAGGCTTCTTTCATCCACTCACACAAGATTCCCAGAACCCTCATTTCTCCTCCTAAATCCCCTTATCTCCCAGGGGCAATACTCCCACTCCTTCTTCTCCTCCGTCCCCCTGTCTCCTACCCACCCTTGGCTCTCTGGCTATGGGTACACCATGCTTTGGCCTTGTTTGGAGCTATGCAGGTGCTGAGCAAGAGGGTAGAAGCACTTCCCAGCTGCTGTGTCTCTGCTCTAGTGGATGTAAAGCAGTCTGAGGTGCTGGCACCCCTGTCCTCCCTTCATCTCCAACAGGAATACATCTCCTGTCCTCCAGCCAGCAATGGGTTCCACTAAAAACCTGCAAGAACCAATACCATTGAGATCTGCACCCCTAGATCAGACGTAGGTGGCTGAGATTTCTCACACATTTCAAGGTGACTAAACTTGCAGACAAGCAAGAGGCCCAGGTCTGCACGGTCCTGTAAGCCACTTTCTTTAGGCAACCAAACAAAACCAGTGTTTCCGAGGCTTGGGTTGGCTGCTGGCTGTGGTGTGGTTTCATTTCCTCCAAATGTTGCTATGTAAACACTAATCAACTCCAATTATTCAAATCACATGCATGGAAGTAGCATTAATGAGGAAAAAAACGGGAACAGATCAGTAGAGCAGAAAGTGTCCTTTGGCTGGAGGTTGGTGGCTCCCATCCAACATATGCAACTCACAACCCTCTCCCAGAGCCCTTGGAAATGTCTCATGTTGGGAGAGAGCTCTGGGCCAGGTTGTCCTGATCCATGGTTCCTGGATGGCTCACCACTAGGGGATATTTTGCTTCTCATGGACAATACAAGAACCCTGGGGGCTGCCTCCAACAAGTGATGTCCCAGAGACTGGAAGGGCTCCGTCCTGCTCTGCTGCCAGGTTTCCAGCTAGTGCAGGACTATGCTGGGTGGCTGCTGCAAAGCCAGCATGAGTGTGAAAGTCTCCATTTTATCCTTCCAGTGCCCCTGTGCAGACTTGTGATTTGTTGAAGTCATAGAATCAAAAAATCATAGAATTGTAGAGGTTGGAAGGGACCTCTGGACATCATCTCATCCAACCCACTACTCCAGAAGGGTCACCCAGGGCAGGGGGCCCAGCAGCACAGTGTCCAGGTGGGTTTGGAATCTCTCCAGACAAGGAGATGCCACAACCTCTCTGGGCAGCCTGGGACAGGCTCCCACACCCTCACAGTAAAACAGTTTCTCCTCATGTTGAGGTGAAACTTCTTGCGTTCCAGTTTGTGACCATCACCTCTTGTCCTATCCCAGGGCAGCACTGACAAAAGCCTCTCCCCTTCTTGACCCCCACCCTGCAGAGATTTGTAACCATTCCTCAGCTCCCCTCTCAGGCTGCTCTTCTCCAGGCTGAACAGCCCCAGGGCTCTCAGCCTTTCCTCAGCACAGAGTTGTTCCAGTCTCACCATTGCAGAGTCGAGGGGGAGGAAAACCTCCCTTGACCTGCTGCCCACACTCTTTTTTGTGCACCCCAGGAGATCATTTGCCTTCTTGGTTACAAGGGCCCATTGCTGTCATTTCCACACCCAGGTAAGCCATGGTGTTTCCTGGAGGCAGTCTCACCCTAGATCATGGTGGCTGACAGCTCATCTCTGGGAGATGAAGTGATTGCAGAAGTCCATCTCAGTGCCAGATAAGACCTCCATGTGGCTCGAACTAAGGAAGGCACAAGCCTCCAAATCTCAGGCCTGTGAAGGCCATGGCAAACACTGTGTGTCCACACAAATCTAGGTGTACCATGGCTGCAGAGTTGCATGCATTCATCACTTCTCCATTCCTGTCTCCACTGAGCTGTGTTAGACCAGTGAGACTATATCAGGAAAGGGCAAAAGGCTTCCATCATGCCTTAAAGCTTTACAAGGCATGGCCAGGACCTTCTTGGCCTCCAAGCACCAAAGCAGGGCATGTCACATGGTCTTTGATAACTCACAGCCAACACATCACTACCTGCATCTGGGGTTGTTGAGCCTGGAGAAAAGGAGGCTCAGGGGAGACCTTCTGGCTCTCAACAACTCCCTGACAGGAGGCTGGAGTCAGGGGGGGTCCAGACTGCCCAGGGCAGTGGTGGAGACCCCATCCTTGGAGAGGTTTCAAAGCCATGGAGATGTTGTGCTGAAGTTTAGTGGTGACCTGCAAGTGATGGGTTAACAGTTGGACTTAAAGGTCTTTTCCAACCTAAGCAATTCTATGTTTCTAAGACTCAACTGGACATGGCCCTGAGTGACACGATTTAATTATACCTGCACTGAGCAGGACATACAATGAGATGAACTCCAGAAGTCCCTTCCAGTTCAAATTATTCCACGATTTTAACTTTCTGACATGGTCTGTACTAATAAACTAACTACTACCAGTCTCCAGGAACAAGTTTCACCCACATCTGGTGGGTTTTGTTCTTTGTTGTTGTTTTGGTTTTTTTTCTAATGAACTTTTCCATATATTTTTTTGAACATCAGTGACACCAATACCTGAAACAGATGTGAACCACTCATCCAGCAGAGCCTTGCGGGAGGCTCTTCAAAGGTGGGACTGAGAATCTCTCGGGGGCTGTTCAGATTCAGCATCTTGGAGCAATTTTCAAGAAGCAAAGCAGGTGTACCATGTGGAAAGGCTAAAGCAGACTCTGAGAAGGAGCAAATGGATGTTGTCCCGCAGAGAAAGCTGCTGGTCTACAGAGAAAGCCAGACAGAAATCACCTGCATCCAGTATGACATTCAACTGCAGCATATAACTAAGGCAGGAAACCATCACGTGAGCCCTTGAAGCTGGTGTTTAAACTATCTGGAAAATATCTCAGACACTAAACACTTGGAGCTGGTTGAATAAGGTCAGAATAAGAGAAATGATACTTGGGAAAGGAAGGAATGAACCCATCAATCCTCAGCTTCAGGAAGAGCAATTTTAAAACCTGGGGAAGGGGGAGAACTTAAAATTTGGCTGGAGCACCATGAAACACCACACCCAAAGTGTCTGGGTTTCACTCTTTTCTTTCTGGCAGTTCTTTTTTCCACCTGTCTGGCTCAGAAATGTGGAAAATCTGGGTGTTTTGCTTCGTGGCCCAGTTCCTTTCTCCACTCAGGTATGAGCAGATCTGTTGTCCCCATCTTTGCTTCAAAGGCAGCAGCATTTTCAAGGGACAGAAGCCAGTGCCCATGCCCAGAAGCTGGTGGAAGTGTCTGTATTTCTCAGAGACTGATCCTTACCCTGTTTTCTACCCAGGTCAGTTCAGTTTGGAAAGTGTCCAAGACCAGATTCCATTAGTAGAACTGTGGAACTCCTTGCTGCAAGATGTTGTTGCTGCTAAAAGTTGACATGGGGTTGATGGGAGACCAGATTGTTTTGTGATGGTGAAATTCAGTGTTGGTAAATGAGCAGACAGAAAGCACAGATGAGTTCAGCAACATCTTGAGGCATAGCTAAACTTGAAAAGGTACCTTGGGGAAGGATATTTTAGGTTTGCCTTATCCTTAGGGTATTTTCTAGGCATCAGCTTCTGGACACTGTAGTAGAGATGTTGGTAAGGTGCACCTAAGCCTGATGTTTGAAAAAAAAATCCCCACATTTTTGCAGGTCTGACCCACCTGGTTTTGTACAGCCCGACACTAAAAAGATATTTCTCTCTTTGGTCTCCAAACTCACATAATTCAGACTCCAGCCTGGCCCAGGCTGCCCAGAGAGGTTGTGGAGTCTCCTTCTCTGGAGAGATTCCAAGCCCAGCTGGACACTGTCATCCTGGTCCTCCTGCTCTGGGTGACCCTGCTGGAGCAGGGAGAGTGGTACCAGATGATCTTCAGATGTCCCTTCCAACCCCCACCATTCTGTGAGTAACGGGATCAAAGCAAGCAACTCCAGAGACTCTCAGGTCAACTCCTGGTTGCCCACCACAATGGAAACCACTCCTACCCATGCCTCCAGACACCTGATTCCCATGTCTTTCTTCTGCTCTAAGTAGATGTTTGCACTGGAACTAAACTGAAGTTGGAATTATATTTACACCCCCAAAATATCACTGACTGATGGCTAAATCCCTGTGGCTAACAAGGATGCTCTGCACTCAGGTAGGCTCTGACTACTTCTCCTCCAGCCTCCTTGAAGCAAATCCAGTCATGTGGATCAGGGCTGCTTTTCAGCCTCCAGCACCCAGAAAAGCATCCCCCAGGCATCCCTTTCAGATGCAGGCACCCACAAATCCTTGCATCGAGTGTTTCCTATGGGCTTTCAGGAGCCTTTGGCATTGGGAGCATGAAGGGGTGCATGGGGGTTAGGTGGAAATGAAACCATCTGGGCCCAGTTCCTGCATCCTACTTGCAACACATCAAGTTCAAAGTTGGTTTTCAGAGCATCATTGATGCTGTGTTTGGATCAATGGCTAATTTATTACCTGCCCCCTGGCTCACTTTGCCCAGAGACAGTTTTGAGGTGACAGAATTAGCATTGCTCATCAATTATACAGGCAAGACAGAGAAGGAAAAAAAGACCCATGGGGTTTGCAGTCAGGCATTTCACAAGGAGATGGAGAGCAGTAGGGTGGGCTGAGACTCAGCATCCCATAAGCAACCTGCTCTGGGCAGGGACAGCCTTGGGGCCAGCCTCAGATTGGGGCTTGTCCTTCAGTAAATTAGAAACACAGAATCATAGAACTGTCTGGGTTGGAAGGGAGCTCTGGAGGTCATCTGGTCCAACCCCCCTGCTGAGAGCAGGGACATCCTCAACTAGAGCAGGGTGCTCAGAGCTCTGTCAAGCCCCACCTTGAATGTCTCCAGGGATTATTTGGCAGTGCCTTCCACTCCTCTCAGAGAAGGATTTAGACCTAATTTAGTCATTCTGTGCTTCCTGGGCATCTACTCAACTTTTCGTAGGCTGCCTCTGAAACTGAGGGATGCATGCAGCATCCTGAAGAGAACACACATCCCAGCAGCTGTCCTGAACCAGGGTGAGGGCCAAGAGGCACTTCACACAATCCACCACCCAAAGCCAAGGGACAGACCTCTGAACTGGCCTCGAGGACTTGCAATCCTCAAGGATGTGTTTCAAAGCCCCCTCCCAGGAGCATTGGGAGGTGTTGAGTTCAGAAGAGTGCATCCCTTCCAATGGGACTGATTTTGGCCCATTGATCCCAGTTTGATGTAAGTCTGGCATGAAGAACATACCTGCTCAGGGACACACCTTCCCCACCATGATGCCACATGTCAAAGGTGGTCCCAGGGAGCCTTGGACTTTGTCTGAGCTAAATGGTAAAGAAAGCAAAGAGCAAGGATAGATGTTCTCCATCATGAGATGTGTCCTAGGTCAGGTCTGGAGCTAATTGCAGATGTCCCTGCTCACTGCAGGGGTGTTGGACTAGATGACCTTTAAAAGTCCACTCCAACCCAAATTATTCTATGAGTCGCTGATTCTCTGAGGTCCTGGCTTGGAGAGGACACAGAGCTCTGGCAGAAGGACCTGTCTTTCAGAGATCAGACAGACAAACTGGGGAAGAATTCACTGTTCTCAGTCTCTCCATCATCCTACCACTAACCCTTTCCCTTCCAGATTTGAGGTAGAAATCCTTCAGTTTGTAAGCAGTGGGCCAAAACCTTGTGAACATGTGACAACCCCATGGAGATGGCCACGGTCCAGAGAGTGGGTCCATCTCCCAGCCTGCAGGAACCCTGTTTGCTGGCACAAAGGCAGATAGCAAAGCCCATTTATGTCCTCACTCATTTGCATAAAGCCTTGTATCAGATTTACATGTGACTTCACCTCATGTCAACCCCATGTTCTTTCAAGGAACCGTGGCAGGGACCCAGAGCTCCTCAGAGGCCAGGACACAGCTCATTAGTCAGTAACTGCATGAGCAATTACGGCAGAAATGCTAAAAGAAACATAAACAGAAGGGCCAGCCCCCAGCTACCAGCTACTAGATCATATCCATGTCCTCACACAGCACATACGAGATGCAAAGGAAGGTTTGATGGCTCCAGGAAGCGTAATTAGCTTCCAGTGATGAGTGGGAGACTGGGAACAATATTAGTGCAGCATATATCATCTCTTAAACAAGCCCTGTTTACTTATAACAGGCTCCCATGACCTGTGCCCTGAACTTAAACCTCCCCCTTGGCTTTCTTATCCACTCATCTCCGGTTTTTCATGCTGCTGGGTGAAAGGGAAGGTCACTCTCTTAGTTAGCAAGCTGGGATGGCCCTTAGGAGATGCAGATGAATAGATGAAAGGTCCTTGAGAGGTTATTCTGATCGTTTCCCTGCCTTGTGGGAGGAGAAACTGCACAATAAATCCATGCTGGCGACATCTATCTGACGGTCTCCTCAAGTATCACACCCAAATTATGTGTATCACCTTGCGTCCCATCTGGCCAGAGACTGAATGATCCCCTTTGTCCCTGCTTGGTCCCATGGTTCTGCATTCCCCAGAGACCCTGCTCTGTCCCTAAGCTTTTTCTCTTCAACTCAGCATGGTGCCCACAGTCACAGAATCACCAGATGGTGGGTGTTGGAAGGGACCTCTGGAGATCATTTGATCCAGCCCCCCTGCTGCATCTGGCAGGGTCACCCAGAGCAGGGGGACCAGGATCACATTGTCCAGGTGCATTTGGAATCTCTCCAGAGAAGGAGACTCCACAATCTCTCTGGGCAGCCTGGGACAGGCTCTGACACCCTCACAGCAAAAAATTTTTTCCTCCCATTCAGACAGAACCTCCTGGGTTCCAGTTTGTGCCCGTTGCCCCTTGTCCTGTCACCATCACACCAACCCCTTTAGATTGAAGGCAACATGTAGAGGACAGCAGCATCTTCACCCAAGTCCTGATGGTGTCTTCTGGAAAATCCTCCTTTCTCCAAAAAGCCCGTTTGTTTTAGTCCACCACCCCCACATGCACGTGTACGGGGGTCGTTTGGATGGCTGGGACTCATCCTGGTCAAACCTATCCCCACAGCCAAATGGGTGAGTGGGTTCAGAGCGTGACCATAGCAGGAGGAAGCCTGCAGCTTCCTACTGGATCCAGCACTGCCCTTCCCATGCAGGAGAAACTAAGTCAGCTCTTTAATTATGGTGAGTTTCTCAAAAAAGGGACAATTTTCTAGGGAATGTTCTTAAATACACGGTCAAAGTACATCTTGAAGCAAGTACTTAGAGCAAGGCAGGCTGTGTGGTGGGGACAGCAAGACCTCCCAGTGGCAAAGGAAGGATCTCTGAAGGGATGAGACCAGGACAGGGTGGGTCCTTGGTGGTACTGGAGGGAAGAGATCTGCCCCTTTCTCAACCTGTCCCATGCAAGGGGTACAAGGGACAGCCATGGGTTGGGCTCTGCTGTAAGCTGTGAAAATCCACTATAAATAGATGCAGCTCCTTGACATCTGGTTCCATCAGATGTTCCATCTCCCTGGGCCCTAAGTCATGATGAAATGGCAAGTCCCTTGCAGCAGGATTAGAGATTAGGAAAAGGATTTCTCACCAACAGGCTCATTCAGGAAGGGAAGTCCCTTAATCTCCATCCAATTTTTAAAGTAGCCCAGAGAAATATTTGCCAGAATGAGTTTAGGTGAAGTGATCCCACCTTGGAGCAAAGGCACGGGAACAGGAGCTCTCCTGCCAACTCTTTGATCATCAGCAGACTCAAAACAGCATTAGCAGCAATCACACAAATCTTACTGCGAGTCCCTGCTGCTGGCCTTGATCTTAATCTCTGGCCCATGCATGGAAGGTCTGTGCCATGCTCAGCTGCAAGGTGGTGACCACAGGCTTCAAGGCTGGCAGGGGAGGTTAGAGTCCTCAGACTCAATCTCACAGTTCATCTTGCAACCATTAACACCCCGCCCTCATTTACCTGCTGGCCCTTCCCAGGGATACTGTGCAGGGGCCCTTCCATCAGCTGAAAAAGGGAGATCTCAGACTGGAAAGGACTTTTGGCCTTGAGCATTCCCTGGCCAAGCTACTGCAGCAATCCCTTCCCATAAACCCAGCCGTGAGCTGCTCCTGGGACATGGATTATTTAACAGCACCCTTGTTTCTGAAGGGGACCCCACGGTGGAGGTCCCCTTGTCCTGCCTGCAGAGACTCCTATCTCCTGCCCACACAGATGATGGCACTCATGGGCCAGTTGGCACTCCATGAAGGGCTTCCTCCATAGCTCAAAAGGGATAGCAAAGTAGGGGAGACCAGCAGGGCTGTCCTGCCTCCTTATCTGCCTTTCCTTTAAAACACAGCACCTCCAGCCTCTCTACGGAGCCCCTGACTTAGTGGTGTGGGAGTCAGGACAGTTTGCAGGCACCATCACAATTTGCTGCAGCTCCAACTGCCTGTTTTGCAGAAAGCAAAGTTAAACTTGAGGGCTGGTGCCTCCAACCTCAAAACCATCAAGAATGTGTGCCTCTGTCTTGATTGGGACTTTCGTGGAATGAGCCTCCTGGAAACCACTGAAGGCATTTTTAGACTGCAAACAGCATTCACAGCACAGCCCAATCTGATAGTGAAATGGTCTCTGTGAGCAGGAGACCCCCTCTGCCACACATCCGTGCCTCTAACCCATCATCCTCTCTAGCCACACGTACACACAGCCCTCTGTGCCCTTGAGATGAAATCTGGCTTGCACTTAGCAGCCAAGGCTCAGTGTTTTTCTCCCTCTAACCTATAGACCCAACAGCACTGTGACTGAGGAGGCCCCAAGGGGTGACACAAAAAAGACCCTTCACCTTCTGACTTCTAGCATGGCCTCTACCCCATATAAACTGGGTTTAAGACCCCCCTGACAGCTCAGGCTCTCCCCAGACACCTTTCCCTGGTGGAATTTAATGAGGGTGGCCACTCTGTTAAACCATCCCATGCATTAAAAGCCATCCTGCTCCCCCCCTTGATGTTCCCCAAGGTGCCCAGGCATTCCTTGTTCCCCTCCTCCCTCTCCAATCTACTCTAAGTCAGAGGAAAACCACAGAAAGAAGAAAATGAAAACATGTTCCTAGTTCCAGCCTAAAGGGAAAAGGTCTGGGGAGCTAATTATAGACTAATGCATCAGAGCCATCAATAATTCAGGAAGCTCTGAAAGTGAGCTGGAGATGAGTTACAGGACAGTGCTTGCTCAGCCCCTGAAGCACCCAGCACCACTCTGTCCCCAGGGTCAGGGTGGCCAAGCCGTGGGTGAACACATGAGATGCAGTGCTACCACCCACGCATTTCAAGAGGCAGACACCAAATTCAGGCTCTCCAACCTTTCTCCAGCTTCACCAACAAACGAAGATGGCATGATCCCGTGTCTCTCCTGGCTGTGTTTCTCTCTACCCTGACCCTGCTGGAACAGGATTTTATTTGTAATGTTTGGGGTTAGGGCATCCGTACGGTGTTGTGCACTTTCTGGCACTGCAGAAACACTCCACTCTTACCAGCCTTGAGACGTTGGGATGGGGCTGTCACAGCTTTCTGAGCTTCCCTTCAATTCACAGAGAAGGAAAACTGGAAGGTAAAAGCCTGAAGCTGAAGTTAACACAACAGCACAAGGGGCATCTCTTGCTACACTGGGAATTCCATCCTTGGATGTTTTTTTTCATCAGATGAACTTCTGGAAGGACATCTGCTCCACGCTCCCTTAGCTTCAGCAAAACAGAGGGGTTGTGTTTGCTAAAGTAGATGACTCCAAGCAATTGTGATGTCAGCACACCCTGAAAACACAGCCCAAGAGTCTCCTGTCTGTCTCACGTGGACACCACATGTGCAGAGCTGAATGAGCTCTCTCACTCATGCCCAGGTTAGTGCCCATCTGCGTGTGACCTCCATGGACACACCACCACGGGCTGGCACACACACAGAGGTGTACCCCGACATGATCAAATGTGCAGAAGGTCCCTTTGGGCTGCTGAATGCAGGTTCCTAACACCACAGAAGAGGAGAAAGAAGGAGAAATCCCACCCAAAGAGCATGGCGCTCACAGTACTCAATGCAATGAAAACTGAAGGTGAAACCCCAGTGGGACTTAAAACCACTGTCCCACAGGGCACTGGTCCCTGGTGCTGAAAACACCAGCACGTGTCTCCAGAAACTGGAGTCCTGAGGGACCTGACTTGCTGGACCTGCTCTGAGCATCCTCAAACGTGTCTGGGACCAGCTCCAAAGCAGGGGTGGTGGTGTAGTCTAGGATGGTGGCGAGAAGCCCTTCCCAGCATCTCTCTCATAGCTCTCAGCTGAGGCTTTGGCTCCCTCTTCTGACACCTTTTCCTGATACAAAACGTCCTTCCAAAAGCTGGTGGAGAAGGCACTGGGCTTGTTCATTGCCCATCAGAAGCTGGCAACAGGCACGAACCAAAGCAGTGAGCAGGTCAAGTGTCCCTCAAAAACTCAATTTTGGTAGAGGGTCACACACAGAAACCTCTGAAGGAATAATTAGGTGCAAGGTGCTGAAGCTTCTTCCAGAAAACCATACCAAACACACTGAACCAAACACAAGCCCCACCCCAGCACCGTACCAAGCGTGACCACTGGCAGATGCATGTAGGACACACATCTTTCCCCTAAACCTACAGTGAGCTTCACCCATGACCGCCTCTTTCCAGCACTGGGGTATGCAGAGGGGAGAGCCCTTCTCACTTCTCTAAGCCCCATTGGCCAGAGGTCTCTCCCAGGGTGGGTTTTACAGCCCCTTGACCCCACCAATATCTCCATTGAGGGCAAGGCCACCTCTGGCTCATCCTTGGGACCTTCGCATCGTGGAAGGTGAAACTAGAAGGGCTGCAGCAGAGACAAGCTGGAGAAGGGAAGATCCCTGAGCCAAACCCAGGGATCAAGTGGGGAGGTGTCCTTGGTACCCCTGAGGGAGGTTTAGGAGAGGGGTGATGCTATTGTGGGGATGAATATATCTAAGTGGTTCTTAACAGACCATAGGAACAAGGAAAGCCTTCTGGATTTGGCTCTTGCAAAGCTGAGCTCGGTTCCCTCTTGATGAGGCTGGTCCCCCACGGGGGTGCCAGCAGCAAGCAGAGGGACTTGGTGCAGGGCTCAGTCCCCCAGCCTCCTTCTCCCATCTGTCCTCTGCCTCTGCTCCGGCTCATCTGACGGGATCCTACCAGTAGATGGCAAAAAAAGCCCACATTTTGGGGTGAGAGCATCCCTGAGCCACAGGAAGAGAGACCTTTGCCAAGGGTGAGCTTCTCTGGTGTCTAATATGGGGTTAAGCTCATCCTGTGGCATTTCTTTCTCACACCTTCCAGCTGTCCCTGACCCACTGGCATTTTTGATCTCTCCAGCCCTCGGTGCAGCCCAGCTGAAATCGATTGTGGGATGCAATTAATGCTGGGGGAGCACTGACAGACAGACAGACAAACAGTTGGGCATATAATGCTTCATTTTCTTTGGCAGTCAACTGAAAAACGTCTCTAGCTCTGGAGTCTGGGGAGGAACAAGGGGGAACAGCCAGACTTCAAGTCCATTAGAAAATAAGGGGAAAACCAAGACAGGTCCCATGCAAAACCCCTTTGCAGGTCACCTGGCCCCGTTCCCTGCCTGAATCTGGCCTTCTTAGGAGAGAAGATCACACACCCCTGGTTCCTGTTTATAATACCTTTGGGATTGACTCCAGGAATTACTTTATCTCCATAAGCTTCCCATCCTGCCCTTCTGCTTACAGGGCTGTGTGGGTTTCCAAGGCATCATGCCTGGCTTAGAGATGGAATTCTCCTCTCCCCAGGGCCCAGGACCACACTGCTAACTCTCTTGGTTGCTGGCACAGGCTCAGTACCAGCATGGCACTGGTATCCCCTAATGGTGTCTGTGTCACTTTGGGGTTTGAAAGAGCCCCAGCGTGACCAGGGCTCCCTGAGTTATCATCTCCTACATGGACCTTATCAGAAAAACAAGTTTAACCTTTCTTTCAAAAATGCTGCCTGGTCCTGAATTGAGAGGGGGTACTTTTAAGAAAGAAAGTAATCCCTGAAAAAAAAAATTACTTATTAAACCCTGTCATTTTGGTAAATAAAAAAGGACGTCTGAAAATTGAAAAGAAAAAAAGAAACAAGCAACATCAATCACATGGAGTCACAGAATACCAGGTTGGAAGGGACCTCAAGGATCATCTGGTTCAACCTTTCCTGGGAAAAGCACAGTCTAGATAAGATGGCCCAGCACCCATCCATCTGAATCTTAAAATCATACATCCTAGCAACATCATAAACACTTTTTTTCCCCCTGTTTTTGATGATGGAATGTTCTGGGAGCTGGGAGAAACTTGGAAAAAGTCTTCCCAGCTAAAGCTGAATCCAACAATGTTGACATTTGCTTTGTGCTCCCTGCAAAGGAGAGCTGGTGAAGGGCCCCACCAGTGCCCCAACAGGTATGGGCAGTGGAGCTGGGACACCATGTATGGTGTTTTTTGGGGGAAGGACATCTGTAGAGAGCTCTGATCATCCTGGTCCACTGGTCACCCAAAGTCCCAGAACTCCCTGGGAAGGTCTCAAATCCTCATATTCTAGCTAGACAGCATTTCTAGAAATCAACATGCCAGGGAAGGAGCCAACAGCCAGATTTCATGTCCTCTTCCCACCTCCTTGCCTTCCCCTCTGAGCTGCCCATTGCACGCCCTCTTCAGCTGTGGCCAGCTCCAGAAGTCCTCAGTGTCCAGGCTACATGGGGCTTCACACCTTCTCCACTTGGCCTCTTTAGGTGGTCCACTGAGTACTGAGTGGTTTACAGAGAGTGACACAGGACAGATGGAAGAAGACTCTGTAAGGACAAGCAATGGGGACACTTTGGTTCCTGGGTTTCTACCAAAAGAGGTGGTGGATGGGTCCACCCAGGGTGATGACTGAACTCCAAAAGGGCCAGCCAGGGGCAATCCAATGGTGGTGGATCACAGCTGCCAGCAAGCAGCTTAGGGGCTGTGGGCTGGGGTCTCTCATCCTCCTTGGATTCCCAGCTCAATGATGCCTTTTCTCTCCTGTGCACAGTGCAACTTCCCCATCACAGTGCCCTTCACCCCAGTGGCTGTAGCTCTGCTGCAGTTTCTGGAGGCTCAAAACCCCTCCAGACTGCCCTTGCACAGGCACACTGTCTGGATCAGGTCACGATGTGTCTCCAAGGACTGAGGTACAACCATTCCCAAGCAACGTGGATCTTGCTGGCCCCACTCTTCTGCCAGCTGAGGACACGTGGGGGACACTGGCAAGCATACATGCCTGGGGATGGGTGGGAAAAGTCATCTCCCTTTCTCCCAAAGGCTCGGAGTTATCTTGGGCAAATGGCCCAGCTGCTGTTGCCAGGCAGGGAGGCTGGAGGTGGAAAATCTGCTCCTGGCACTGATCCTGGGACACGCTGCCAAGAGAGCAAATACCCCTGGGAAGCCACAGGTCATTGGCAGCTCAAACATCTGCTCTATCATCTACATCATCATGAATGGACCCTGCTGCTCTTGTGCAATGGATGGGGCAGTTTTTCCACCCAGCAGGAAGTCCACAAGGCTGTCAGCTGGATGAACAAATAAAGGTGTTGCTGCTTTCTTGACAGCTCAGCAGCCAGCCAGCAGAGAAAGCAGATGAGCAAACCTCTGGGTAGACCCTGTCCTCAGCTTGGTGTCATCACAAGGCTTTGCAAGTCCTCTGCTGTTAATGGAGGAGGAGATATTCTCAGACAAGTTCTGAAAGAGGTGGTGCCACAGTGTAAATCAAGGGCTGCACCTTAGCCATTGGGCATTCGGAGCTGATGACCATGGGGAAGTTTGGAGTGGAGTGATAGGTCCACACTGAGTCCCGAATAAGCCCTGGGGTCCTGTTGCTCCTTGCAAGAGCTCAGCGTTCACTTTTTACCCACATGCTGGCTACTAATCTCTCTAGTCCCCATCAGCACACTCAAGACATAGCAGCTCCTCTGGGGAGGCTGCCTCATGGTCTGGTGGGGAAACCAGAAGATCAGCTTGTCCTGGGCTTGGATGAACTTGGACGAGCAGGATCTCCACCTGATTGACTCCTCCTGCCCTCAGTGCTATGGCTGCTACCTGATCAGGGATTTTATTTATTTGTTGGTTATATATGTCAAGTTTCATACCACCTTCAAGTGGGGAAGAGACTGCAGAAGGAATTGGGGTTATTCCCAGTTTCCAAAGCACATTTGGCTTCAGCATGGCCAGCTGTGACATCTACTGGACCCTGTCACAACTTCAGTCCTGCTTAACTCACAGATAATCTTGGAAAAAAAAAAACAAACAAGAAGACGTGGAAGGAGGAGAAATGATGAAAAAAAAAAAGTAATATGAAGGAAGAGAAATTTCTCAGGTATTGACTTTTCCTCCTTCTGCATTCCCCAAAGGCAAGTGGGAGACCTTATTGCAGCCCTTCAGGACTTCACGGGGCCTTTAAGAAAGATGAGGGCAGTCTTTTCAGCAGGGCCTCTTGGGAGAGGATAAAGGGTGATGGTTTTAAGCTAAAAGAGGGAAGATCTAGAGTAGAAAGAAGGAAGAAGTGGTTTACACTGAGGATGGTGAGAGCCTGTCCCAGGCTGCCCAGAGAGGTGGTGGCTGCCCCATCCCTGGTACCATTGCAGGGGAGGTGGCTGGGGCTCTGAGCACCCTGCTCTGGTTGCAGATGGCCCTGCTCAGTGCTGGGGGGTTGAACTACATGACATTTAAAGGTCCCTTCCAACCCAAACCATTCTATGATCCTATGACGTTCAATGGGGAAGAGCACACGTGTGTCAGGCTGCGATGGGGCTGGGCTCCAGCAGAGCATCAAATTGCAAAAGGAACATTTTTCTTTATTTCATTATTACACACTCACATCAATCAGCTACAAGACACAAATCCATCCCAAACCACGTTTCCCTAGTGCTGGAGCTCAACAAACAACTTATTCCATGAAACAGCATCCTTGGGGTGGTGTTTCTGTGTAACGGAACACGCTCAGGCACACTGTGATAAGCTCCCTGTAAGGCACTCTACCAAAACTGTCATTTCATCAGCGTGTCACAATTTGGGGAATGCTGGCAAACTGCATCTGAGCAATAATGCTGTAATTCCTGTAGTTACCAAAGGAATGTGTGAATATTGCTGCACCCAGATGGTGAAAACCTGGGAGTCCACTGAATTAAGCAGCATAATACAAATATAAACAATGATTATCAATGAAATAGTCATCAAATATTAAAATCCTGCACTATTAAAAATTAATTATAGATTGCTGAGCTCATATTCACTGTCAGAATACTATTGTTTCTTTAAAATGATAAGAAAGGTAGGGTTTGTTTCCAAATGTCATATGAGAGTCTCACAATCACCAGACTCCAGGAGGCAGGGCTTTAAAAAAATGCACCAAATCTCATGAATTATGGGATATACATGAAAAGAACCAGCAGCACTAGCTGAAAGGGAAGTGGATGGCTGGTGTACAAACTCTGGACTTTGCTTTCTCTCCTGTGACACGTTGCTTTTGCAACAGCTCTGCCCATGACAGGTCTTTACCCTGGGGTTACGGAAAGGCTGGAGAGATCGAGGACCTATTGCACCAGATGATTAAGGAGAGATCCTTGCAGCAATGCTCATCCCTTGCCAGAAAATGATCGGCTCACTGCTGCCCTTGGAGTTGCCCTCTGATGTCCTGTGCCAGGAACCTCCTCTATTGAGGATTGATCTAAAGGTCATCCCACCCATCCAGCAACACTCTGTGACCTCACTGCAGGAGGAGAATTCCTGGGGGTGTGTTTTTCCTGCCAGGAACATGGTCCCAGGACTTCCCCTTGGACAAGGATGGGGCCGAGGAGGCTCACAGGACTGGGAGCAAAGGCATGGACATACTGAGCAACAGCAGCAAGGTGGAGGATGCATCTGTTGAAATTAAGAGGGTCAGTGGACATATGATTTGATTACAAGAAGATATTCAAGAGCTTCTCCTTATGCTTCTTCCCCAGTGTGGCTGGATGGACCAGTCCCAGGACCTTGGTGGAAAGGGTAGGCTGAAGTGGTCCATCCTGCTGGTGCAGAACCTCAAGGAGGGCCACATGCCCTTTCTCCTGCTTCTTGGTTCCCCATGTCAGACACTGAGGCAACCATATGAGGGGCTGCATGGCCAACCTGAGCAGAGCCCCCTCTGGCTGGCACAGTCCAGATGTAGCCATATGTTGGACTCACATGCCCTCCAAAACAGGATCACCTGCTGGGTATGTTCGCACTCTAGGTTAACCCCTGACCTGCTTCCAGGGTAATGTAAGGACAACAGGCACCAGCTGTAATCTGGGTGAAACTGTGCTGTTCCAGCACCAAATCCCTTCCTGACAAACTGATGGGGATTCGGACCTGCAGCTGCTGTCCTCAGGACAGTGGTGGATGGTGTTAATCAAAGCTATGGATGCAACGATGTTCACAACCAGTGCGCAGGCTGGGAGAGAACTCATGTGAAGGGTTTCATTTGCTCCTCTGGAAAGCCTGTCTGAGAAACCTGTCTGGGCTAAGACATAACCCCCTCCTGCAGCCACTCTCCATTCAGCTTTATATTAACTTGCAAAAGACTAGAGATGTCTTCAAACCATCAAACTTGTGTCTCAGCACAAGAAAGACAGGGACCTGTAGGAGGGGGCCAGAGGAGGCCACAGCAGTGATGGGAGGGCTGGACCCCTCTGCTGGGAGGCCAGGCTGATAGGGTTGGGAGTGTTCACCTGGAGAAGTGAAGGCTCTGGGGAGACCTTCTGGGGGCCTGTCAGGACTTCAAGGGGCCTGTCAGAAAGATGGGGACAGACTTTGGAGCTGTTCCTGTTGGGCCAGGCCAAGGGGGGATGATTGGAAACTGGCAGAGGGAGCTTGAGCCTGGAGAGCAGGAGAAATTGTTGGTGCTGAGGGTGGGGAGAGCCTGGCCC
>JANHFX010002994.1:0-28674 GCA_027560015.1 Chloroceryle amazona
CACTTGTGTGGTCGTGCGTGTTCGTGCCGATGGTCAGAGTCGTACTGTGTGTTGGGGGGCGGGGTGGTTGTGGGGCCGGGTAATGATAGAAGTCTCTCCTGTGCAGATCCTTGCCTTCCCAAGTGGTTTGTGACCTACAGCAGCACCCTGCCTTCATAAAGAGCAGCAGCAGGTGCTCCACACAAATCCCACATCCTCTATTCGTAGCAGCAGAGATGTCTGTAGGATGGTGTTTATCAATGATGTCTTTCTTTTGCAGTGTGACAGTATTAATTCAGCTATAATAAAGACCCAAAGGGTCTCTCTCAAAATAACATCCTCAGTTACAAATCCTTAGCACAAATAACTGATATTTAAGGAATTGTCTCTTAATTACATAATTTTCATACCATGTTTAATGTAATTATTTCCTTACAAAGCAAATATCTGAAGGAATGTGAACTAAGCATATTAATACTTTACACCAGCAGTGAGTATCCTTGTTTCGCTTGCCAGTTTTCTTACTGGAACAGTATTAGTCAATATGAGTGTATAAAGACTCTTGGATGATTTTTAGGCACTGTGGTCTCAACCTTGTATTCACTGAGCACTGAAAATGCACAGCCACATACAGTAAGAAAGTTGGCCAGACCAGGATGGCAGGAGCAGGCACCCAAGCAATATGAATTTATGTTTGCACAGCACTTTGCAAGCAAACTGCAGCTCACCTCAGCTGAGCCATGCATTGGTTTGGGTGTGCTCACACAGACTCTGTGTAACTCAAAGCGCATCTAGATCTTCAATCCAACATCTTGGAGGTAGGGACAGCTCCTGACAGACCTTCCTCACATCCTCCTGAAAAATACAGTGCAGATCAACTCTAAGTGAATTCTCATTCAAACCTCAGGAAAGCACTGCGGTTTTGTAAATGGCGTAGCATGTGCATTTACAGTGAAAGCATAAAGAAGTTAAATCTTCAGGCAAGACAGGAGACAAGAAGTAGATAAAATGACAGGGCAGCACAGTAGATCACTGTGATAACTGTGATTATTATAGCTGGTTATTATAGATTGTAATAAAGACACACAGCATGCTATTTTCTTAGACCTTTTCTTTATAAGGCAGAAGGGTGTTGATTATGTGCCACATAACAGTGCCACATCCATGTGTCAGACAGCAGCAGTAGGCATTAAATCTGTGATTTCTGAATCTTCATTCATGTGCCTCTACTGCTCTTCTGTGCTAAAGATACAGCCTACGTGTATTAAGCTAATCTACATCATGACCTAGGCATCAAAGATTTAATGGTGTGATTTACTTCTATAAAATGTCCAGCTAACACTGGACTGGAGCAGAATGGGCATTGGCCTAATACACAGAAACAAAAGAGCATATGTTTTTTTGAAAAGGCTATATGTCACCTTATAAATCATCTGAATAACAGGTTTAAAACTAGTAAAATTTTCTTTCAAAAGTGACTTTTTTTCCCCTTTTTTTTAAGGCTTTTTCTGATTATAAATCCTAAACTTTGATACCCATGGAAGCTGCAGAGTTCCGCAAGAGAGGGAAGGAGATGGTGGACTATATTGCAGATTACCTGGAGAAGATAGATAAAAGGCAGGTCTTTCCAGATGTGGAACCAGGCTATCTAAGGACCCTCATTCCAGACTGTGCACCCCAGGATCCTGAGAGCTTTGAGGATGTCTTTAAAGACATTGAGAAGATCATTATGCCAGGGGTAAGAAAAATGGATCTGTATTGTTCAATACTGCATTTAGGTTTTCAAAGACTTTGATGTGGATTGAAGCTTGTGCAGCTAGACTTTATGAACATATGTATTCACACTTATTACTTTTTAGAAGGCAGGAGTCTGCTTTATATTCGTAGCTAAATATGATCTAACGCTTTACATAATTAATGTTTTTTGTTCTTGCTAGAAATAATCATTCTTTTGCTTCATGCAAGGCTTGCTTTTGGAAATAATCCCCTTTCCTCCCTTGAACTGGTTAAGGCAGAGCTTCCTGTGATATTTTTGCTGCTTGCAAAGCACAGTAAATATTTTATAAAATGGGATTTTTATTAGTCTGCTGTGCCTAAAGTGTTCCTTCAAGCTGATCTTTAAATGTTAAAATTCTCTTAGGAGACTTCTTTTTATTACAGAGTTGACTAGAAAGGATTCTCCTCAATACTTGTTCTGTTGATTTACTAAATGTCAACTTCTTCTAGTACCTTTGAAGGAAGATGGCCACTACTTAAATATTAGTCCTTGTATAGATCACTGTTGGACAGACAATACATAGCAAAGCATTTGGCCTTTGTCCAGTTCTGAATCTTTCTTGGTTTTCCACTCATGGTGTACCATTTTTATTTTAAATATATGCTTGTATCCTGGTTTCAGCTGAGATAATTTTCTTCCTAGTAGGTGGTATAGTGTTGTGGTTTGGATTTAGGATGAGAATAATGTTGATAACACACTGTTGCTAAGTAGTGTTTATACTAAGTCAAGGACTTCACAGCTTCTCATGCACTGTGAGAAGTTTGGAGGGGCACAAGAAGCCGGGAGGGGTCACAGCCAGGACAGCTGACCTGAACTAGCCAGAAGGGTATCCCATACCATATGACATCATGCCCAGTATATAAACTGGGGGGAGTTGGCCAGAATAGGCAGATTGTTGCTCAGGGACAATCTGGGCATTGGTCAGTGGGCGGTGAACAATTGCATTATGCTTTACTTGTCTTTATTGTGTTTTATTTCACTCTTGTTATCTTCCTTCTTGTTGTTGTTAATTATTTTTATTTTTACTTCAATTATTAAATTGTTCTTATCTCAACCTACAAGTTTTACTTGGTTTTGATTCTCCTCCCCATCCCCTTGAGGGCTGGGAGGGGTGAGGGAATGGCTGCATGGTGCTTAGTTGTCGACTGTGTCAAACCATGACAGCTTGTCTCCTAAGGCTTCTAAGTAGCTTGAAGAGGACTGGATTATTACTAAATGTTAATAAGGAATCTCTCATTTGTACCTCTGCAATAACTGCTTTGGGTTGCTTCTCTGGATACAGCCAGGTGATATTATTGCTACGTGACTCGACATGGAACCACTGCTCTGCAGATGTGTTTAGTCTGTGTACTCTAATACCAATTCCTTTTCATTGACCAATGTAAATATTTGATATTCAATATGACTTCATCTGGTTTCACTTGCATCAAACCCTTCTCTCCTTTAACAGGCAAAAGCTCTACTAAATTCAATGGAAATCTCTGCACTCTTCTCAAAGATTTGTGGATGAATTCTTAAACCGAACAGAACTAAATCAGTGCAGGTTAGATGAGAGAATTATGTCCAACACATGCAGATTTATTGCACTTTTATTGCTGCTCACAGATACAATTGCCTTTTCTTTTTCATTAGGGAAAAATAATAACCACTTTTTTTTTTGTCTGTGAAGTAGAACAGAAAACACTTTGCTTTGAACAGTTGAGAACATTCAAAAAATCATATCAAATTAAAAAATAAGAGATGAATCATTTGAGAATACAGAGTGAGACATTGAGTTCCAATTATGTCATCAACATGGCATATTCGCTCTTAACTAAATTGATTTTTTTGTTGGTATTTACATACCCTGCAAATAAATTTAATTTTACAAAGTGATACATGCTGAAGAAGAAATGTTCTATCCAAAACTTTTCTGTGGTGTGAAGTGTTAATGCTTGTGACACAAAGAGCACAAGTACATAAATCCCAGTTCTTACAGTAACTCTGATTCTGGTTGTGTTGTCTGTACTAAATACTGAAGACTCATATGAGCACAGACTCACAAAGTCATAATATAGTAGAGGTTGGATGGCACCTCTAGAGATTGCTTAGTCCACTCCCACTGCTCAAAGCAGAGTCAGGTCGCTCAGGACCATCTCCAGTTGGGTGTCAAATATCTCCAAGGATGAAGTCTTCACAATCTCTCTGTTGTCCTGTTACAAAGTTTGTCCACTCACAGTAAAAAAGCTTTTCTTACCTTTAATTGGAATTTTCTGTATTTCAATTTGTAAACATTTCTTCTTGTATTTGAACTGGATACTACTGAGAAGAAGCTTTCTTCAGGCTGAACAATCCCAATTCTCTCACCCTCTCATCATATGACAGATGTGCCAGGTAGTCATCTCCATGGCCCTTCATTGGAATCACTCCAGTATGTTCACGTCTTTCTTGTGCTGGAACCCAGAACTGGATACAGCATTCCAGGTGTGGCCTCACCAGTGCTCAGTGGAAGGGAAGGATCACCTATTTTAACCTGCTGGCAACAATTTTCCTAATGTGACCCAGGATGCTGTTGGCCTTCTTTGCTGCAAGGGCATATTGCTGGCTAATTTTCAGTTTGTCCACCAGGAACCCCAGGTCCATTTCTGCAGAGCTGCTTTCCAGCCCGTCAGTACTTGGCCTGTACTGGTGCAGGGAGTTACTCCTCCCCAGGTACAGGAGTTTTGATTTTTCTGTTGAATTTCATGAGATTCTTGTTGGCTCATTTCTGCAGCCTGTTGAGGTCCTTTGGAATTGCAGCATGACCGTACAGTGTATCAAACACTCCTTGCAGTTTTACATCATCTGCAAAAATGCTGAGGGTGCACTCTGTCCCATCATTCAGGTCATTCATGAAGATGTTTAACAGTACTGGCTATGGTATTGATTCCTGGGGTACACCACTAGCCTCCAGCTGGACTTCATGCCACTGATCACAACTCTAGGAGTCTGGCAGTTTAACCAGTTTTCACTCCACTTTGCTGCTCACTTATCTAGTCCATATTTCATCAATGTGTCAGTAAAGATGTTATGGGAGACAGTGTTGAAAAGCTTAATGATATCCTGTGCTCTCCCCTTGTCCCCCAAGCCAGTCATCTTGTAGAAGGCTGTCAGGTTGCTTAGTCATGATTTCACCTTCATAAATCTTTGCTGCCCAGCCCAAATCACCTTCATGTCCTTAATATGTTTGGAAATAGCTTCTGTAATCTTCTCTGGAATTGAGGTTAGGTCTGTAGTTTCTGAGGTCCTCCTTCTAGCCCTTCTTGAAGACAGGAGTGACATATGCTTATATGCTTTTTTTTTCCAATGCTCAGGAACGTTCCCCAGGTACCTAATCTTTCAAAGATATTTGTGAGTGGTCTCAGTGACATCATCTAGCTCCTGCAGCACTTCAGAGTGCATCCCATTAGCCTCCATGGGCTCATGTATGTCCAGTTTATGTAAATGTTTCCTAACATGATCCTCCTCCAGGTGAGGCTCAAGGCTTTTCTGATGCATCTCAGGAACCTGGGATTTCTGAAGGCAAGTTTACCAGTGAAACCTGAGGTGAAAAAGGCATTGAGTACCTCGGCCTTTTCACTGTCCTTTGTTGCCAAGTCCCCATCTCCATTCAGCAGCAGAACTACATTTTCTGTGCTTCACTTTTAGTGCTGATGAACCTGCAGAAGCCTTTCTTGTTGCCCTGCACATCCCTCACCAGATTCAACTCTAGATGGCTCTGGCTTTCCTAACCCTGTCCTTACATACTCAGACAGTGTCTTTATAGCCATCTTTCACCTGATCCTCCTTGCTTTCTTATATTGCTTTATTTTTTATATGTTTGAGCATTGTCAGGAGCTAATTGTTGGTCTGTGAAGGCCTCCCGCCACTCTTGCTTGACTTCCTGCATGTGTGGTGGAATATTTTTGGACTTTGAGGAAGTAATCCTTGAAAATCAATCAGCTGTCCCGGGCCAGTCTTCAATCTATATCTGTCTCCCATGGTATTCTGCCAAGGAGGTGAAAGACCACAGTCTGCTGTCCTGAAGCCCGGGATTATGATCTGCTTTGTGCCTTTCTTTCTGCTCTCATGATCCTGACCTTCACCATCTCAGGGTAACTGTAGCCAAGGCTGCCCCTGACTTTTACATCCCCGAGCAGTTCTTTCTTTGTAAGTACGCAGTACCACAGTGTGTGTCTCCTCATCAGTTCCTCTACAGTTTCCTGTGTAAGGAAATAACTATCAATGTACTCCAGAAAGTCCCTGAACCAGCTCTGCCCTGCTGTGTTGTCTTTCCAGAAGATATCAGCTTGGCTGGAATCACCTGTGAGGACTATGACCTGTGAATTTGAGGTTTCTTCCAGCTGTCTGAATGCTGTACTCATATGCTTCTTCCCGATCAACTGGTCTGTAACAGACACCAACCTGAATGTTGCCCATCTTGAAATCATCAGTCCTGACCCATAAACTCTTGATTGGCTCATTGTCCATCTCTAGGCAGAGCCCCACTCCTCTCTTGCATAAATAGCCACTCCCCTGCCTCACCTTCCTGACCTTCCTAAAAAGCCTGTCCTTGAGCACATTGCTCATGCAAGCTATCCCACCACATCTCTGTAGTCCCAAAGACATCACAGCCCTGCAACTGCACACAGCTTTCTAATTCCTCCTGTTTGTTCCCCATGCCACTGCATACAGGTGTTTCAGAGAGGGAACCACTTGTGCTGATTGCCTAGAAAAGACATGAGAACTTTGCCCCATAACGTTGTACTCTCAGCATTTCCTAATTTATGTGCATACACTTGGGGTGGGTCTACTTTATTCCTGTCTTGTTTTCAAGATCTCTCTTATCCACATTACTCTTTACCCTTTGCTTGCCATCTCAGTCTACCTTCCTCCCTTGATCTAGTACACCCAGTGTTGTTCAGCTATAGTGCTTTTAAAAATGTTTCACCAGGGAATGTCTTATCTCCATTTTATAAGTGAGGACCTGGCCGACTTCAGAGAAACTAATATGACAAAGGTCATAAAACCTTGTTTTGTCCATAAGCTAATAGTGGCCCATAAGTGATTTTTATTTCCTTCCTGACGACATCTTTACTGTGTTAGTTTTGTTCAGATGTTTGTTACTTATTGGATCAGTGAAAATGTGAAAATGGTATTCCTTCAGAGGAGCAAGGATTAATTAATTGTGTAAAGCAGCAATGCAGTATCCATTGCTGTCTTTACCACACAGGAGAACAAGCTTTCATAAAAATTCTTTATGGAAACTCCTAGTGAAATTGGATGTGTAACTCCAAAGGACAGTCCACTAAATGACAATGACTTAATGGTGCTAAATTCCTGATATTGGCATAGGAGCTGAGGGAACAACTGCCGAATTCTGATCTCCACAGCAGGAAGTCAAGGTAGAAAGGATCTGCATGTAAAAATACCAGTGGGAGTCACCTTTCTCTCTCAGACTTGCTTCGTTATCATGAAATATATCTCCTTTTTTAGAGCCAAAACCTATCAAGTTTAGCTGTAATTGCAAATAGCAGTACTGAAGATGCTACTTTTCCTCACAGTGTTCATTAAAAGTTCATTAATGTATGAATTTTCAGCTGAAGTACCTATCGTTAGAGTGCGGTAAAGGAAGCCTCTTGATTAGATTAAGAAAGCCCCAGAAGAAAGACATCCTTAGAAGAAATCTGGGAAATACAGTGTCTCTGAGTGGTAATTACTGACCCCAAGACACTTGCGTATTGCTGTTTATCAGCAGAGGCCTGAAAAAACAAATGTAAGTTCTGTCATGCTCTTTGTGCTATTTGACTAAATGCGTCTGTTTCAACATGGTGAAAAAAAAATGAATTCTACAGCTGCTTCAGGAGAAGGGGGAAGGGGAGGCAGGAAGAGGAACCGCAGTTGCCCTTGCCCTAGGGCTTTTGGCTTTTTTGCTTTGTTTGAGTGGTGCAACTGGAATCTGCTGTGTTTCATCAAACAAATGGCTCCCAGCAAGTAGGCAGTTTAACTTGATTAACCCAAGATGAATGTCACAAGTCTTACAGATCACAGAGGATTAGAGCTGGGGAGATGAACAGTGGCAACCCTGGCTCAATATGAACGTCAGTGGAAGTCTGCCTGTGGGTCCTATCAGGGACTGCTGTTTATTGGGTATTTTTTAATCTGTTTATTATTTTCCTGTGAAGAACCAAACCCCAGCCTTTTTTTCCTTTTTTTTTTTTTTCTGATTTGTGAAGGGAAGTGCTTGCTACAAGTGCTCTAAAACTTTGTTAGAGCAAAGAAAGAGATCCTAAACAGATATAAGAGATACAGATAAAAATGTTCAGTGGCTTGCCTTGGGATACGTGATTTGAGCAGGTTTGGACTTAGTGACCAGTGAAATCTTAAACATACCAGGGACAGGGCTAGTTTAGACAGTGGAAAAGAGTAGTGGAGAGGGGCTGTTTTCATATGAAAGAGATAGGGGCATCAATAGTATATATGGTATACTACAGCAGAGAAAGGGATATCTGTCTGTGTATAGAGGGGAATTGAGTTTCCCCTTAGCATGGAGCATGCCCCTTAAAGAATGACGTGCGGTAATCAGACTCCACAACCGGGAGGTTGTGAAGTAGGTACGTTTATTCAGGGCAGTTGTGAAGTAGGTATGTTTATTCAGCGCTGGGCAGCACGGGTGTCTCAGGCAGCCTTGTGCAGCCTTTCATAGAGTTAAACATTTTATATTCAATAGGTTTGGCAATATGCCTATACATATGCATTATCTCTCCCCGCTTCACATGCAGATGAGGTCTCCTCCCCTTTGAGCAGGCGCAGTATTTTCTGGTGGTGGTCGCCAGGGGTCTTGAAGATGAAGTAAGACGTCTTCTTCACAACTAAACTTTTGACCCCAGTCCCTTGCACACGCTGTGTAGATGTTTGGCAGACCTCCAAATCACAACACCAGTTCTGACCGATTCAAGTTCCCCTCTCCGCGTTCTTATCAGAACTGTCCCTGACCAATTCCTCTCCCTCTCCCCCTAAGCAAGCAATGGTGTAAGGACCCTGAAACTAACAAGGGTGTTCTTTTCTTCCTCATCCTAACACTATCTAATTAATTCCCTATCTCAAGAAGCGCTGGTCCTTCACAAGAAGGTTAGAAGAGGAAATAAAAAGGTATTTGTGGTTTGCAGAACAGTGCAGTCCACTTCAATCCCTGAATTAGCTCCAGAACCCAGAAAACAATGACTGGGAGAGACAGGAGAATGAAAGGTAAAATTCATCAGAGGTGGGAATGTGAAACAAAGTGGTAAGGAAACACTGAACTCCAGCAAAAGAGAATGTATGCAAGAATGTATGCTTCTACCATAATCCAGTTGTAACAGAAGAACTCCAGTATAAAAAAAAAAAAAAAAAAAGAAAAAAAAAAGAAAAAAAAAGAAAGAAAAAGAAAACAAAATGGCATAAGAAAAGACTAGGCTTCAATAACTTCAATAACTCAGCAGTTATCAATAACTCAGCAACCAATAACTTTCCAGACAAGGAAGGATCTTATACACATGCTGCTGAATTCTCCATTATAGCACATCTAATCATGTAGAAGCACTTCTTAAAAAGAAATAAAAATTGCCTTTTATCTTGAATGTGAAACCTTTTTTTACCAAATGCATCATATCCCATTATGTTCACTGAGCACTGCAGTGTGGTAGTACATTTCCTGTTTTCAAATTCTGTTAGACTGGAGCACCATCAAGTATCTCACAGATCCTTACAATTGCTCAGATGTTTCATAAGATAATTCTAAATATTGCTTCTGCGAGACAATTGACTGCAATTTGTGCAGTTGTGGTTTTCTCCTATATTAGTACATATAAAGTGGAATTGTACATAAATCATGACTTTTTATAGGGCTATGATAGTTTGATTTTCTACAGAAGGAATTGGATGCTGGAATGGATTGCTTCATGTTGTGGTGAGGAGCTGTTTGCCCAGACTTAGTGTCTGAATTTTAGCAAATTACTTCAGAGTGTGGGAAAGAGAGTTCTGTGGATGTCTGCTGCTCTGAAGGCACTCTTTAAGTCAGTCGTGTGACAGAGATGAAAGAACAAAATACTGGAGAGTGTCTGAAAGCAGAGGCTCAAAAACAGTGTCTTGCATGGAAACTCATGCTGCCACTGCTCATGCAATTCCTGTCTTCTAGGAAGACAATGATTTTGGAACTGTTGGGAGGTTGGGGTAAGAACTGATTTATTTCTAATTTGAGTAAGAGAGAGATTAAAACATGAGAAAAGACAAGGTAAGCTTTTGTAAAAATGGCATCCTGCATTGCAGGTAGGTACTGAGAACTGTTGATTGGTCCCAACCTCTAATCTTTTCTGCTTTTGTGACAATTTGCTTCTGCTTCCTGCATTAGTTAAAAATTACTGGTTTTCTCTTAATGCAGGTGACTCATTGGCACAGTCCATACTTTTTTGCCTACTTCCCTGCAGCCTCTTCATTCCCAGCTCTTCTTGCAGATATGTTATGTGGTGGAATAGGATGTGTGGGTTTCTCTTGGGTAAGTTTACTGGGGTATGTACTACTATGTGGTTAACAGTGCTTCACCTTGCCAAGATTTTAAGCATTTCAGTAACAATGTTCCAATTAAATTGTTGATAATTAGCAGTGAAGTCACAGGACTATTTTTATAGGTAAATTTCCTTGACTAAGTAGGTATTACCACAGCCTGAGTGACTCTGGGAATAAAAAACTATTTCCTCTTAGAAGTTTTGCCCTTAAAAAATCACCAAGTTTTAGAATTAGTGGTAGCAGTGCAAAAGTACTAGTAATTCATTAAGTAGTATGACTGTTGCCTATCACCTGGTGTTGTTAATTCTCTAATCTGGATGAATGGAAGATGGTTTTAAAAAACCCCCACATTCGTAAGAGATGGGCTCTTCTCAAAAGAGGTTGGTATTATTTTGAAAAAAAAAATGCAAGGTGCAAATCCTAATTTTTACATTTGACAGTGATGGTTCTAGGTTAGGCCCAGTTTCACATATTTTTATGTAATTATTAGAAACACCATGCACAAAGTGGTCTTCAGGTCTTCCTGTGTGGCCTGCCCTAGATGTTCCTGCATTGGGAGAGGAGTTGGACTTGATGATCTCCAGAGGACCCTTCCAACCCCTACCATTCTATGATTCACGTTCTTAATTCAGCTGGTGAAGTTAGTGAACTAGACTCTTCCTCTACAGGCAAAAGACAGAGAGAGAAAGAGTTATTCTTGCTCTGGTAGACCATATTTCTCTTCATGGTCTAGTGAGGTCATTCACTCTGTTCTATTTTTCAACACAGGCTGCCAGCCCAGCTTGCACAGAGTTGGAGACTGTCATGCTGGATTGGCTAGGAAAGATGATTAATTTGCCAGAAGAGTTTTTAGCTGGGAAGGATGGCCAAGGTGGAGGAGTCATTCAGGTAAGAGGGGACATGAACAAAGAATTTGGGATGAGTTCGTGGACTTCATGATTTTGTAAAATCTTCATACGAAAGTACTAATAAAGGAAAGAATTCTTTTTTTTTTTCCTGCCACATAGGTTCCTTTGAACATCAGAGACTGATGCTCTCTGAAAATGCCCATAGGTGGGTAGGATCATTCATGAAAGTAATGGTTTTGTTTTCAGAGCAACGGATCTGAAAACACTCTTCTCTGTGAAGAATTGCTTGTAGTTCAACTTCACAGCACAATTTGGGCTTAAAATTCAAATCATAATGTTGAAAATTCATGCTCAGTTTTGTTGATCAAGTGAAGCGAGCTCATTCTTATTAACAATGTGCAGCAATGTTTCATGACTGAAAAACAGAAAAAAACCCTTCTCATATGGGAATATATCTGAAAATTTGGAGTAGTGCATCATGAAAAGCGGTAACAAAGGTTTCTATGAAGTCCACCTTATAAATGTGCAATTGTTTACTTCTGTCAGTTTCCAAAACAGCCTTCCCATTTTTCAGAAAAAGTGTCAGAGATCAAGCAATGGATAAAAACATATGAGAGAATCTTCTGTAAGTAGAAATATGAGAATGTAGTAGAAAGTCTAGCCATCTCTGTCAAAGAGGTTGAAATTGTTTTAGAGTTTTCCTTATATAACCAAATGAAATATTGGAATATTATAATAAAATGGAGAGCTGCTTAAACTTTGAACCTAAACATTTCTATCGGTAGATAATACAATTTTCAGACTATACTGCAGTATCGAAAATAGAAAAAAAAACAACAAAAACAAAGTTTGATGTTGACTGCTTAATGAAAGCCTAAAATGTCTGAACAGAGTATCATGTGGTAATGAATTTATCATAAATGGGTAAACTTACATGCATAATAAAGCATAATGTTTGTCAGCCATGGCTCCACTAAGTGTATAGTCTTTCTGCAAATGGAGACTCTGTTCACAGCTATTAATCTAACTAAAATAGGTCTCTACAATCAAGAAGCCTGAATTTTAAATGAAATGTGTTCTTTGCTCCTTTGATAATTGCTGGAGTCTGGTCATTGGAGGCCAGGGCAAAATTTATTTTATCCCAAGATAGGCTACTAAAATACATATGAATTACATGCTGGAAGTTGGTGCTTCATTTTTTGACCTCATCTTCAAATGCCTGCAACATATTCCAATGAATTCTTCCCAGCATCTTCCCAGGCATATATGAATTTAACCCAACTGCTGTCATTTGCCTAGGTGGAGCTGCACCTACACCAGTGTATTTCCAGTATAACTCTTTACTCATCTGCTTGTTCTGTTAGGATCTTTATTATTATGAGTACTAGGGAAGGTGTTGTGTTCAAGAAATCAAGCTTTCATCATGCGTCTCAGCAGTATTTATTTTGTACCAGTGAAAGCAAGCAATTACGCTTGGTGGTTATCAGCAGGAAATATTACCCTTCCAGGCCGACAATGCTGAAATGCCCATAATTTTAATCAGAAACCAGTCACCTTCAAGAATCAAAAGTGGGTTCTGTGTTCCTGCTTACAATGAAGTCATTTGTGCTGCTTCTTTTCTTGCTCTTGAAACAATAATGATACAAATAAGAGAGCGTGAGTCAAAGACAACATGAGCGCATGAAAGTGCCAGTCATTTTCTTGGTAAATACCAAGTAATTATTGTGGTATTGGGTAAAACTGAGCCTGTGAAAATTGGCTCTTAATTACATTTGAAAGTCTATGTCAATATGAAGCACTTTATTGTTGAGTGCAGGATGATGCTTGAAAATGGCAAAAGATGAAAGAAAATTTCATTTCAGAGCTCCAGTGGACATGAACATCAGCTCTTGCTGATATTTCTTCTACCTCTTGAGCCTGCTTGCCATGGCAACCTTTGTTTGCTTGCATTAAAAGGAAAGGTATCATCATCCTTCCCTTAATGCAGAATAAAGCATTCAAGAGGAGAAAAAAACAGCTTTTAAAAATAAGTGAGAAGGAACTTTCTTCCTGAAGCTTGTATCCTGCTGTTCATTCTAGATAAACTGCTGAAAAGTGTACCTACTTTGAATTTTAAAGAGATTTCTTGCTCTGCAAAGGAAAAGTATTTTAAGAGTGAAACAAAATGAGACTCAGCCTATCTTTGTCCTGGCAAGGAATACTGCTGATTTATCTTTCTTGTCAGTTAGCCAAGTAGTTCAAGAACCAAGTGGTTTTTTTCCTCAGAAATATTTAGCACAAGACTTTGGTGCCAACTGAATAGAAAGCCTTACAAACCAAGTTCTGCAAACATGGCGAGCTTCAGTATAAAAAAGGTGGCTTGTGGAAACTGAGGCAAGGTGAAAAAGCCTGTGTCTAATCCAAAAAGCATTTCCAGCTTGCTGGATTCAGGTCTCAGCTGTGTATCAGAAGGCAAGATTCAACTGGGCAACAGGCCCTTGCCTTTTCATCCTTGTTTCTGTGTAAGGAAATGAATACAAGAGCTGTTGTATACACTGACTATGCACCAGCTTGGATGAGCAACCAGGATGCCGCTCCTCAGAAGTGGCACTTCTTGGAAGGCTGAGACTATTCTTGAGCATAAGTCATTTGCCTACCCAGATGGGCAGTTTCCAGAAGAGGCAGGGCTTAAATTTCCAGATCCCAAATGAATGGCTTAATCTTTGGAATTTCCTACAGCCCTTTTCTTTTATATATTTGTACACATTTCTTTGTTATGCCTATTCCTTACATATCCTGAAAAGACACTAATGTTTTAGAGGGCCTTATAAGAAAAATCCAAACCAAACCAACCAAACCAAACCAAACTAAAGCAACAACAAAACCCAAAAAAGTAATTTTCTCCACATATATTTGAACAATTTTAATGTACTCCCTTAAATATGTACTTTAATTTAAAAAAAATTATCATTTTACACATATTAAATGGAAGGGTGCTAGAACTAACTTTACTGTGAGGGACCCAGGTTTAGAAAGGTTGTTTTCAGTGACTTGCCTAATGTGAGATGGAATTACATCATGCATATGGGCTTTAGGTTGTCCATCTTCATTATGAGGACAAGCAACTTACCTGCAAAACTGTACAAACATCACAGTAAGTTGCAGTTGTTTGCACAAATGAAAAGTATTCTCACCTGCTGGTGGGAATTGCTGGAAAGGGTATTTCAGGCAACATTCTCTGATGGTATATGCCCATTATGCAAGTCTTCTGATTATAGCAGTGGTGGATAAGGGAAAAGCAACTGATAACATATACCTGGACTTGGCAAAACATTTAACACTGTCCTGCATGACTTTCTTGTCTAATTTGGAGAGACATGGATTTGACAGATGGACCACTCGCTGGATTAAAAATTGTCTGGAAGGTCACATCCCTCAGAGGTATTGGGACCAGCGCTGTGTAACATCTTTGTTGGCGACATGGACAGTGGGATTGAGTGCACCCTCAGCAAGTTTGCTGATGACACCAAGCCGTGTGGTGCAGTCAACACACTAGAGGAAAGGGATGCTGTCCAGGGGGATCTTGACAGGCTGGAGATGTGGCCCTATGCCAACATTATGAAGTTCAAGAAGGCCAAGTGCAGAATCCTGCACCTGGGACAAGGCAATCCCAAAGACAACGACAGGATGGGTGACAAGTGGATTGAGAGCAGCCCTGTGGAGAAGGACTTGGGGGTGTTGATTGATTAGAAGCTCAACAAGACCCAGCAATGTGCATTTGCAGCCCAGGCAGCCAATTGCATCCTGGGCTGCATCAAAAGCAGCACAGCCAGCAGGTTGAAGGAGGTGATTCTGCCCCTCTACTCCACTCTTGTGAGACCCCACTTGGAGTACTGCATTAATCTCTGAAGCCCCCAACTTAAAAAGGAACTGGACCTGTTTGAACAAGTCCAGAGGAGGGTCATGAAGATGATCAGGGGGATGGAACACTTTCCCTATGAGGACTGGTTGAGAGGGTTGAGGTTGTTCAGCCTGGAGAAGAGAGGCTCTGGGAAAACCTTACAACAGCCTTCCATGGGACCTACAAGAAAGCAGGAGGGGGACTTTTTACAAGGGCATGTAGTGATAGGGCAAGAGGTTATGACTTTAAACTCAAAAGGGTAGATTTAGATTAGATGTGAGGAAGAAGTTCATTAATGTTAAGGTGGTCAGACACTGGAACAGGTTGCTCAGAGAAGTCGTGGATGCCCCTTACCTGGAAGTGTTCAAGGCCAGGTTGAATGGGGCTTTGAGCAACCTGATCTAGTGGAAGATGTTCCATGCAGGGGCTTGAAACTAGATGATCTTTAAGGTCCCTTCCAACTCAAATCATTTTATGATTCTTTGATTATGCAGGGCTCTTTAGAAGATTATATACTGCTTGTAAAAAAAATACAGGAAAAAAAACCCAGCTTCTCAGAAAACAGGTGGTATTCATGACTGTAAAATATTCCTCACATCTGTCTGACATTCAGGACCTGAGCTTCTGGCTCACAGGAATGTAAGGATGCACAAATATTTTTTTTTCCTGTTACTTAGATAATATTGTGCTGAGCACAGCAGAAATAGTTTTGCTAGCAGAGACATGATGATAGAAGTTTCTCATGAGGAAACTTACACTGTGTGATACTCATCTGACATTTTGTCAGAAAAAAGTTGAACATACAAGAAGGTACCTTTAGAGGAACCATTTATCTCAGTCCAGAATATTTGCCTAAAATAGATGGTATTATTTCTTTCTGGATATATACTCTAAATAATTATTTTATCTTTATTAACTTCTTAGATAAAGTAAGATGAATCAGAAACTTGGAAGTTCTTTATGCGTAAGATGAAGGTACTTGTGTACACACACTCTCACATCATGAGTTTTGAGACCAACAGACAGGCATGATTTCTTGGTCTTAAGATATTTTGATGAGTATTCTGTCTAGCTACAGACTGCATGCAGAATGAGATTACAAGGGGAGATTGCCAAGCTATGTTTTGTGTAATCAGTGGACTTCACTTCTTGCCTCCACATGGAGGTTATACCTTACTTGACCCAAGAACAATATATGGTTTCCTGTAGCATTTGCAGTATTTCCCTCTGTTGCCGTAGTGCTGCATGCAGCAGCAGGTATAAGAAATGCATGAAACTGTCTTCATCTTGTCTTCGTGCTCTGATGCAGACCCTGGGGTCTATGTGCCCCAAATCCCACTCTACCAGAAAGGTAGATGAAAACAGATTCATCATGGAAATACATTTAATAAATGTTTAGGGACTGTCCATTTTCCTGATTACTCCATTCATTAAACTGTTGAATTTTAGCTGGATTGATTTCACTCACTTTTGAGATGTTGATATGTAGAAGGCAGCTTTGCCTCATATAAATAGCTCAGCTAGCTTCAGTATGAGGAGTAAGTCTGAGTTCACTGGGATCTTTATCATATATCAAAACAGTAGGATCAGGCTCCTTCATCTCCAGTGAAGAAATAAGACTTCCCAAATATTTCAACTTTTGTTGTAATTAAGTAAGTATACACATGTCTGCAACAGAAGGAGGATACAGTTTTGTTATAGGATAAGAAACATCACTCCAAAAATTAGCCTGTTGGCACTGGGAATATTTCTGAGGCATACTTATTAATATAAGCAGCTGCATTCATTGCACTGTTAAGTGCTGGGCAAGGGAAGATTCACATGACAGTTTTTCAACTCTGAAAGTAGCTAAAACCTCGGGCTTGTGTACGGACACCTAAACCCACTGAAATTTATGAACATGTGTTTACAGACATAGTTTAAAAGAGCAGTTAGAGCATGTTTCATCCGCCTGTTCAAGAGGAAATCTATAAAAAGAATTTGTGGGAACTTGTGTTCTCTTGTGAAATTTACAGATCAACTGACACAAAAAATTACCCTCTTTGTTGTCACACGGAAGACACAATTTAAGCTGATGTTTTGTGAGTCAAAGTGCAATTTAGAAATGGTGTGCGATTGTTTCTTTCATCTGTGTGTTTTTGATGAAGAAAACATACTTAAGTAGTACTTTAAAATGCAGTTAGCTATATTGAGTCATAGCTTTTTTGCTTTTTAACTGTTTTTTCTCTTTTAGCCACAATAATCAACTTGCCCAGGGTAACTAAATATTAAATAAGCATTATAATTATGCATGTTACTTGATAGAAATGTGAGTTGACAATCAGATTCTGATGGTTGTTAAATGTGCAGAAATCCAGAGTAACAGAAATCAGCAGTTATTCTGCCATTGTTACTGGCTAACAAATAATTGATGCCTGGTTCGAGAGCCTTCCACATACACTTCAGTTTGTAAGTCCAGCTTTCTAGCATTCATTGCAAGGCTGATGCCTAAACTGAACAAGTACAAAGGTTAAAGAGAACAGATAGAGGCATCAGGAAGGAGGAGATTAAGATCAAATAAAGATTCCTCCCTTGCTGTCACACATGCTCTTAAAAAGCATATGATTGCTCAGATTCTCATATGCAGTTTCTGTTAATAATTTCACAGATTCATACAGAAGAAAATGTTGCTTTTCTTCTTCAGGAATGCCTTCCTTTTGAACCTTCCTTCAATTTGTCCCACAGGGAAGTGCAAGCGAGGCCACCCTGATTTCACTGCTTGCTGCAAGAACAAAAACCATCAGACAGGTGCAGTCAGAAAAGCCTGAGCTAACAGAAGCAGACATCATGGGCAGACTGGTGGCCTATGCTTCCGATCAGGTGAGTGCCTTTCAAAAACATGGAAACACGGTGTATACACTTAATGATTTCAACCATCTCATTAGACAGGTGAATTAAATATAAACTTTTTGGATTGGTGACTTTGGTTTTACTTCTTTCAATCTTATTGTACATCATAAGTGGGCTGCAATCTTATGTGTGCTACCATAATATGAAGAATATGCAGTAAAGATGTTAATTTCAGTTGGATCATAGAATGGTTTGGGCTGGAAGGGACCTTTAAAGGTCATCTAGTCCAACCCCTCTGCTGTGAGCAGGGACATTTTCAATTGGACCAGGTTACTCAGAGCCCTGTCCAACCTCAGCTTGAATGTGTCCAGGGATGGGGCATCTATCACCTCTCTGGGCAACCTGTGCCAGTGTTTCACCAACCTCATTGTAAAACCTTTCTTCCTTACATCTAGTCTAAATCTCACCCCTTTTAGTTTAAACCCATTACCCCCCTGTGTCACAACAGGCCTTGCTAAAAAGACTGTCCCCGTCTTTCTTATAGGCCCACTTTAAGTACTGAAAGGCCTCTGTAAGGTCTCTCTGGAGCCTTCTCTTCTCCAGGCTGAACAACTTCAACCCTCTCAACCAGTCCTCATAGGGAAAGTGCTCCAGGCTCCTGATCATCTTCATGGACCTCCTCTGGACTCATTCCAACAGGTTCATGTCCTTCTTAAGTTGAGGGTCCCAGAGCTGAATGCAGTACTGCAGGTGGGGTCTCACAAGAGCAGAGTTGAGGGGGAGAATCACCTCCCTTGACCTGCTGGCTGTGCTTCTTTTGATGAAGCCCAGGATGCAATTGGCCACCTGGGCTGCAAAATGCACATCGCTGGATCTTGTTGAGCTTCTAATCAGCCAACACCCACATGTTCTTCTCTGTAGGGCTGCTCTCAATCCCATCACCTCCCTGCATTTATTGATTACAGGGATTCCCTCAACCCGGGTACAGGACCTTGTGTTTGGCCTTTTTGAATCTCATGGGGTTCATGTGGGCCCACTTATCAAGCTTGTCCAGGTCCCTCTGGATGGCATTCTGTCCCTCCAGTGTGTCAGCTGTACTGCTCAGTTTGGTGTCTCCTCTGAACTTGCTGAGCATGCACTCAATCCCATTGTCTATGTCATTGACAAAGATATTAAACAGCACTGGTCCCAGTACAGACCCCTGCGAGACATCACTTATTACCAGTCTCCATCTGGACATTGAGCTGTTGACCACTACCCTCTGGATGTGACTATCCAAGGAATTCCTCATCCACCAAACAGCCCACCCATCAAATCTGTAGCTCTGCAGTTTAGAGAGAAGGATGCTGTGGGGGACTGAGTCAAGGACTTTACAGAAGTTCAGATAGACAACATCTATCTAGTTCTTCCCTTGTCCACTGATGTAGTCACTCCATCATAGTAGGTCACTAGGATGGTCAGGCAGGTATTGCTCTTAGTGAAGCCAGTTGAGTAAGTCTAGACCATCTTTTGTTATATCTAGACTCGTGTGTCTGTGCGTGCACACATTATTTTCTTCCTACATACACATTCGCAAACGCATATACAACCTCCCTATGTACACATTCAGGGGTGCATGTGCATGCACAAAGACAAACCTAGTGCATGTATATAAAGCAAATTGGTCATTATACTCAAAGAAGCCCAGAGCATTACTATATTTTTAAAGAAAAAAACCCCAACTCCGAAGATCTCTGTACATCAATTCATCTAAGAAATCTTACAAGAAAACAGAAAACATAATCCTTGATTTCTGACTGTGAGTGGTATTTAGCAGACATACTTAGGCTAAATTCTCATCAGGCCAGGACCATGAGGGGCATTTACAGTTACTGAAAGCAAATTTTAGTCTTGTGAGTTCTGCTGCTCCTACCTTTCCAGCGCTCTAATCCTACTGAAGGGCCAAGCAATGTTGTTTCTCTCAATTGCTGTGACATTTTCTTATCTAAATTTCAATGAGAAGAAGCTTCCTTGCTATTTGATGTTTAAAGTAATATCTGATTATGAGGAATAAAATGACCAGTTTTCAGGGTTGCCCTGATTTACTACTGAGTTTATGTTAAAAAGCACTGAAGAACAAATTAAAAGTACACTTGCTCTTTGCTCTTGGGATGAGGGACTACAGCTGCAGGGTAAGAAGAGTCAGGAGAAGAAAATATGAGAAAAAACAATTGCTTTCAAAGGGCATAAAGGATATTTCTCTTTTTATTTTTTTTTTTGTCTGGGACCATAAGGTCTGTATTGCACACACCATCACTCCCAGACCTCAGAACTCATGACCCAGTGATGCACAAAGCCTTTTATTTGTTTTCAATTTTTGTCCCATGTAAGTGGCTGGCCTGAAATGAGGACTGACAGGCCTTTCTGCCTACTGAAGGTCAGAGGATCTTATGTTTACGGAAGGATTTGCCTTAAGATATTGCTGACCTTTCAAAGCAGATTGTTGCAGCACTCACCAGTCCTTCTGCATTAAGAACAGACCTGTGTGACTCATAGGCAATAATCCACAAAAGAAAGTATATATATTGGAAAATCATTTTTGCTTCTAGGCATTTTTTGAAGATATTAATCCTATTGAAATAACTTTGCTTTGTGTTAATGAGTACAGAGTGGGACTGGCAACATTTTATTCTCCAGTTAACTATTTGGGAGGAATTGGAGACAACAAGAAGAGGGTTCCTGTCCATTTTTGTGCCTGGGCTGTCCTGGCTGAGGCTTCTCTTGCAAGAGGCACTGAATGTGAGACCTCAGAGCTGAGAGAAGCAGCCAGTAGCTGCATGACTATTTGGGACAATGACAGAAGCCAGGGGAGTCTTCTATTATTCTCAAATTTTCTTAGACCATTTCCTTCATCAACCTTTTTTTTTTTTTTTTTTTTTTGCCATGTTTATTTGTCTGCCTTAATCAGCTGCCCACTCATTTCACTGATTACTGTTTGGTTCCTTGCTCTCTGAGGGTGGTGGGAGATTCCCAGGTACTTTGCTGAGGACTAGGAATTCCACGGAGCAGCAGGTTGCTGAAGATTTGTTCTAATGCAAAAGCATCTTGGCAGTTTTAACCTTAGGACTGTGAATGGCTGTGACTATCAGAGAGCTTTACAACGATTCTGGAGACTTGAGGAAGCAGTTCAGAGGTTCTGACTGGCTAACGACTTCAGTGTGTTATTACAGTTTGCTTATTTACAATTCTTGTATAAATCAGCCATGAAACACCTCTTTCCGTTGTACACCTGAATGAAGTATGGTGTTGCTATGGTACATGCATTTTTTCCCCTTCAAAAGTTATATTTCAGGTCAAAACATCCAAATTTTCTCAAGTTGGTGCCTGATTAGTTTACTGTAGTACTTTAACAAGAGGCAATGCTGAGATACAAGTTAGTAGTAAATCTGCCTTTAAAACATGTTCTTCCAGGCATATGTGAAATTGAAAGGCAAAAGCTTTATCTTCATCTGGTCTTGTTTAACCTGTGTTTTGGCTTAATCTTTACTGTGATTATATGCTAAAATAGAATAGAAGTAGTAAACTCTTATAGGCACTAGGAAGAACCAACAAAGGTGGGATGGAGATTATGAATGAAAAAAAGTCATGATATGAAAAGGTAAGGAATTTTTCTCTTTCAAATTAACGATGATTAATGAAATTGTAGAAGGTGGAAGGTAAAATAGCTTTTTGGGGGGTTAGTCATGCTCTAAAGGAGAGTATTTTGTGGGTAAACATGCCTTTTACTGTTAATAGACTTATTGTATTGTACTTCAGAAATTTATAACGATTTCATAATGATATCTTTGTTTTTATTTACTGATATGTACTTTATGTTCTAAAAAATATTATTTAAGGGGAATTCAAATAAAGAGATTTATAAAAAAAAATAACATATTAGGAATGATCCTTAAGTACCTAACAAAATGCATGAATGATTGAACTACAATTTAGTCAGTAGGTAATGTAAAAAAAAAAACAGTTATGTAAGAAAATATCTCAAACTATACCATACAATGATGTATATTTTTCTTAGAGTTCAGCAAAATGGATGCCATAAAAATATGCTAGTGAGGCACTGAGTCATTATCAGGCAAGATGATTATCTGCATGTCTTTTTGGTTGATTCAGATCCAAATCCTGAAGCTCTTAATCAATCCTACCTAACTGTGAACTTGATAATTAAAGCTCTTTCTAAGGTTAATTGAACTCTTGTCTGAATGACACCATGGCAGTGGTCTTAAGAATACTTCAGAGTTTCTGTTAGTGTATTCTGTCTGTGAGTGTGTGTATCTATAGGTGTGTATGTATGTATATATATGTATTTATATATATATGCATGTGTGTCCATCTGTCTATGTATATGAAAGAGGGAAATGTATGTATCTGTTACATACCTGGAGCAATCCCAGGATCTCAAGTATTGCTTTAGTTGAAATACATTAATATTTTTTTCCTTTTAAATTTAGATGAACTTCCTACATTCCAATAAAAGGTACCTGTCTTAAAGCTTGCTCATTTCCTTGTAGGCTCATTCGTCGGTGGAAAGAGCTGCATTAATTGGTGGTGTGAAGATTAAAAGTATTTCTTCAGATGACACATTTAGTGTTTGTGGTTCAGCCCTACAGAAAGTTTTGGATGAAGACAAAGCTTCTGGTCTTATCCCATTCTTTGTGAGTACTGGATTTTAATTAATCAGTGGACTTATTGCTTCTGAAAATCTATTTTTGACATGAGAAGATGATCTCATCCCTAGCAGAGGGATTGATAGGCAGCCTAACTAGCATACTAGGATAGGTTCCATGAGTGTTCTTCACACACTTTTCTGTGCAGGAGGAGCAACTAATTTGAGCAGCTGGTCGTAATTCTCACCAAAATGATGTTTTAAAAGGACTTGAAGTTATATCAGAGAGTTGAATAAATGGAAGCGAATTTTGTAGTTGCATGTAATCCTGCTGTGTAATAATTTCCTAACTCTTTTACAAAGGTGTGCCTTTATTTTTAGATTCTAATTTACTTATAAATAAAATAAATTTAAAAGCAGTAAATTAAGTAATGATAGCTGAAATTTAAGTATTTTCAAGAACAATATTTCCCCCTTCTCACTGCTTTAGCAAAGAGATGAACCTCCATAATATACCCCAAATATCATCAAGATCAATCATGCCAGACAGGTATTTGTGAGTATGTGACTTTAACAGGTGAGCTATAACAAATCCAGCTGTGGAAGCTTTAGGTGTCAACATTTCTTGTTAACTGTCAACTTTCTTTTCCAGAGATTCCTTCTTCCACAGCAGTCGAGCAAAATAAATTGTGGTTATATCTCAGTAGCTAAAGCTCATAATCCCCCTTTTTTTGACACAGAACTGTTAGATTGGATAAAATTCTAAATTTTGGTTCTACTATGATAAGCACCTGATAGAAAAGAATATTTGCTTATATGTCGGGTCCACTCTTTCAGAACACCATCTTACTATTGCAAGTTAAAGCAAGATTTAATAATTTGTTATTTTTTTTCATGGAGTAAGTCACTTCTGCTGTGGTTTTGTATATCATCGACAGAATACTTTGCTTATTTCCAATCATTATACTTCTCCAAAAACTTGATACAGACCATTGAGTGCAGAGATCTATTAAGGAATATAATATGCTAGCAATATTATGGTTTAACTGGCCTCCACTGAAGAAAAAATGAAGGAAAAAAAAGACCTATTTTAGAAACAGAACTTTAGAAATGGGATTTTGCAAGAGAGTCAAAAATATATCATGTTTTTTTTTCAGAAAAGTCATGCCTGACTTGATGGCTGTTTCTTTTCTTTCAAGTAGTAACATCTTGAAAAGGACTAGTGTGAATTAAAATTCTACAAACAGAATTAGCTGATTAAGCTTGCTTATAGTCATGGATAGGTGCCAAATGGGACAAAGAAGCTTAAATTTCACCAGGCTCTTTTGAAAATGTAATCTTTTTACTCTTCATGTCTTTTAACTTTAGTATTAGTCTCTTTTTATGTAGTATGAGGATGAGTAGGGTGAAAGTGTTTTATGTACGTGCAGAATGCTGCTAATTTGTAGGCTGCCTAGAACTAGCAAGTCCTTGGGAAGACCAAGCACATCCTATCAATGGCTTCACAATATAATAAGGCTATAGCTGAGAAACAAAGCATCTCTAGGGCTTCCAACATTAACTTTCTTTTGTGGGCTGCACCTGTTGAAGTGGAGATGTGCTGTAAGGCATGTTTTGTTTCACTGTTATATGGTACCAGCTCACAGTATCTTATATAAGATCCTACTTGTTTATCTCACTGTTAGTAACAGTACAGCACTATATCACCTCACCATGTACTAACTATAAAGTTAATGTGTTTTTTCCTCATCTGTTGTCGATTAACAAAAACACACAACACTCTCAATGCAATATTCATTCCTTATTAATTTTTCTATGTGTAGGAAGAGGAAATAAGAAATTCTGGTTTATGTTTTCAGTGGCACCTTTACAAAGGCTGATTTAACTGTTGTTTTTTTTCCTCTGTTTGCTTAGCTGTGCAAAACAGGCTTTCAAAGACAGCAGAGGCTTAGTCTGAGTTAATATGGCTTGCACCAGGTCTTCATTTATTTGTATACATAAAACATGTCAGCTTAGATTAAAGTAGATCTCATTATACTTACTGTTGGCCTCTTAACTCAAAAGGTGTGTTAATTCCCTGTCATGCTGAGCAGCAGTCCATGCAATGTATTAGTGCTCCCTTTTCTGGCTTGCAGATTTCAAAAGCCTTTCCATTTCTTTTGTTCTTAAGTAATTTGGTGGTATTTTATTTTGTTCTGGTGACAAAGATATGCATATTGCCAAGGAAACACCTTGCACCACTTTATTCCTTGTCTCCCTATATTCACTGATCCTTCACTAACGGGGAGTGATTCAACATCAAAGCAAAGTTCAACAGAAGAAATTTTGCCTGAAGAGACAGGCAGAGAGATCATTCCTAATGAAGTCATCTTGGTTGCATCCAAACTGATGCAGTCTCCTTTATGAGAAAGAAAAAAAAAAAAAAGTTTTGTAGGGGATTAAAAAGAAAATACGAAGTGAATTGCAATGCCTTATAGGCATGATTCTCCTCTTATATTTAATGAATAAATGAGGAAATATTGTATTGGACTCGATAGAAATGCTTTGCTTGTAGACACAATTGGTGTATCAGGGGTGCATTTGCCTGATGTGAAACAGGTTCTCTCATTACAGCAATCTGGTGTTTATAGGTTTGCTTTTAACATAAATAGGATTTGGCAGGCAGCCTTTTTTTTGAGAGAGGCATTGTTTTTAAAATGAGTCTTTAAATTCCTATCCACCATCAATATCTTTTAGCAGTAGTAATGTGTTCATTTTGTTGGGTGAAGACTATTGCAATTAGAGTATCCAGACCTCTGTTAACTTTTTTCTATTTCTAAGTTCAGACTTGCATTAATTTTTCTCTTTCAAAATACTTTTGCAGAAATTGAAACAGAGATATTTTCATATAGTAAAGCAAGCACACTGTGCAAACAAACCACTTAACTGTGTCAGGCGTTGAGGCACTAAAATTGCCATGATTTACTGAAGAGCAATTTAGAAGTGTGGCTGCTATGCAGCCCTTCCTCTGGCCACCAGTTAAGGGGGAGCTTTAAAGCGTGTGCTGAAGTCACTAACCAGTGGTTAAGCACACGCATAAATAAATGCCTTTCTCAGTTGGACCCTATGCTGCCATCTTGAGATAGGCCTCTGCATGGGATGAATGTTGACTGGGATGCTCAAATGTGGAGACCACTGAGGTAAACATGGCTAAATTCAGACGCAGAGTCCACTGCACTCAATCATAGTTCACTTGAATGGTTGTAAGTGGTCTGTGAACTTTATTCTGTCTTTCATAAATCAACACTGACATACTGCAGCTGGCATATGTACAGTAAAATACACTTCAACAACATCATCCAGTATAAAGCTGCTATAGCATGACTGCCTTGCTGCTGAACAAAGGCCCTGCATGAAATCTCTCCTCTTCTTGCTGAAATGACTCTTCTGAATTATGATCTGCAGGATATTAAGAACCAGGCTGTTTGTATCACTTGAGAAACAATCAAACAGAATTAGACTGACAGAGGAGCCATCTTTTCAGTAGAAGTTAACACTTAGATCCTGACCACAGACTTGCATTTGGAAGAAGCATTCTTGAGACATGTACAGATGTCTAGGGCAATGTTCCTTAACCCACAGTTTGTGAATTATTGCTGTTTTGTAATATACTGAATGGTAGTTTAGTAAACTGTTGCAGTTTTCTTCAAGCGCCAGACATTCTTATAAATGCAAGCTGGCAAACAACTGAGTAGGAGGAAACAGAAACAATAAGAGAACATTGAAAGATCTGCCTCATTGTAGTTAATTGCAAATGAAAGCTTTGTGGTCAAACTGTTCAAAATGTGTCCACATCTTTTTCAAAAGCTGTAGGAGGTCTTCCAGTTGAAAAGAGTCATTGCTCTCAGGCATCCTAAATATTTTGTGCGTTTCCTGACACAGCTTTTGATTTCAGGAAAGTAATATACAAGATGACAGACAGAAGCATTTTAGCTGCTTTGTATTTGCAGCCAGGGCTGTATCAAATTTGAAGTACACGAGCTGAAAGGATAAGGCCTGCAGGCTGTAGTGAGCCATCAGTCCCATTTCTGGGATGCAGCCTGTCCCCTGCCCTTTGCACGAATGTGATTTTGCTAGTGTTACACAGGTTACAAATTGAGTTAGGTTCGTTGTGTAGTACTGAGGCGGGGTAATGAGAGTCCTGTCAAGAGCAGATGCTCACTTTAAGAGGTTTATGTGAATTAAAACAAGTAGTTTTGAGGCTTAGAAACCTGCAGAGAGGACAACAAAATTATTTTAGATACTGAGGTATATTTTACAGAATAAGCCATTATTTAAACAACTGAGCGTATGTTTGAAGTCATACAATCTCTCCCTGAGGCAGCACACTCCTTATCCTGATTAGGAGGATGCTTTAACTGCAGTACAATGCTAATAACAAAAAACGTGTAACTTTTTATTGTGAAATTGGCATAATTATTTTAATTGCTGGACTACCCAAGATAATTTCACTCTAATCTTGTGAGAAAGTCCACACCGGATTATTGTAAAATATATGAATAAAAGCAGAGCTAAGTCTGTAGTAGCCTCTTTATCTGTGTATTTTTCAATCCAGTGGATTAACCCCTATTCTTTATACAGAGAGAATAATTAGAATTTTCATCATGGTGTCCTTCATTTCTTGTTATCCAATTTGTAGATCTGTAGTGCAGCCAAAGATGAAATGCAGGTTTCTTCTGACTGTGGGAACATCTTAGGTAGACAATAATGTGATAAATATATTTGCACTCCATATGTGCATGTCCTCTTAGTTAAAAAAGGGATCAAACTTATTCCTATTTAAAAAAAGTCTTCTGCAATCTTTTTAAAGCAACCTCCCTCAAAGGATGATTAAGCTTCCACAGAAGGCACAAACATACCTCAAGGCACTGTAATTATTCTGTTCTTCTCAGTGACTCAGGAATATGGGAAGGCCCAGTATAGATCAAGATTAGATTATTTTGAGGGAAAAATGTGTTAGCAGGAAAATTTTGTTAATTCAATGTGTTCCTCCTTTTCAGAACTGTATTTGTTTCAAATTCAGGTTCATAGTAGCCCCATTTGGAAAAAATACTGAATTGTCCCTTTCTTATTGTAATAGAAACTTTTCCTATAGCCAATATTTTTTATTGGTGCAATGAAACATGATTATAGTTATTAATAGTGCTGTAACTGTGAAGTTGGAAAACGTCAGCGCTGTCAGGGATAAAAAGTTTTCAGGGTTTTACATGACTGCATTTAATCAGGTCTGCCCTGTACAAAAGCAGGGTATGGCTCCTCTGTTGAGTGTACACAAATTTATTTGAATTGAGTTCTCTTTAGGTTCTTTCCATTAAACAGAAAAATTTAGCTCCCTACAATAATTTAAAATATCTCTTGAGGTATGTGGTGTAATATAGATGCAGAAATGTTCCAAAGTGTACTTAGAGAGATTTTACCTCTCTAGCAATAGATGATTAAATCAGTTCATTATTATTGGGATGTATTATTTTAACATATCAACCTGTCCTTTTTTACTGGAAGTTTATGTAAGTGTGGGATTTCCTAGAAATTTGGAAAAATCTAGTTTAGTAAATAGTAAAACAACCATCTCTCACTTCATGAATTCTCCAAAAACCTGGAACTTGCAAATGAAAATCTCATCACATTTACCCAATTCCTTGTCTCATGATCAGATTATTTATTCCAGGATTCTAGGCCATTCAAGTGTGCTGTTGTTGCTTTACTTCATAGAATAAAAAAAAAAAAAAAAAAGAGCTTGGTGGGAAAAGTGGAAAACTGAAATAAATAAACATGATAACATTTCATGAGAAGTTATTGGAATGACTACTTAGGGAATGCCCAGAGGGAAAACGAGCTCTTAGTCCTGAGATGTGTACATGACTTGCTTTAAGATGTGACTGTAGATTTGTACCAGTCTCCAATATCCAACAGCTGATAGAAGTGAAAAAGTCAATTAAATCTCTAGCTTGAAAGTGGATGACAACTTGCGAATGAGGGTAAGCATCTAGGTGTTTCCTTGTCTTCTTATAGGTCTTGTCATGAATTCACTGAGGGATGTGCACACACTCCACCCCCCAACGTACACCCACCTCAAACGCCTACAGCCCCACGACCAGGGCGTCCTCGGAAGCCACCAAGGACAAGCAAGCGAAACGGA
>JANHFX010002994.1:29489-43805 GCA_027560015.1 Chloroceryle amazona
CCCAGGAATATGTGGCAAATGGAAGATGTATAGGGAAAAACAGTGAAAGAAAAAAAAAAAAGTGGATTGACAGTGTACTTGGCAGAAAAAGTATCCAAATGTACAAAAATAAAATAAAATAACACCAACAAAATTTTGGATTTGACATATTTATAGTAATCTTCTGGCTGTACTGTAGTTTGTGTGTGACCTTGGATAAATGATCTAATTCTTTTGTACTTCAATACTCATAGCTAATAAATAGCATACTTTATTTGCCTATTTAAACTGTAAAGTGGTTTTTGCTATTAAAAAATCCATTACAAGAGAAAAAGCAGACCCAGCCTTTATTAGTGCTTACAAAAATGAGACAAGGTGTTTAAAACATAAGTCTAGCAATGAAAAATAAAATAGTATCAGGTTTTATGCACTTGATAGTTGGGGTTTTGGGTTATAATTTTACCTGCATATTCCCAGTAAACTGCCATAGCTCATTTTCACCTAGTTATATCCTCTTTCTACTGTGAAATTTCAGCATTTATGTTGCTTCTGCTTTTGCCCACTGGTCATGCAGCAGGATACATTAAATTAGACAGTAACAGAATGAAAGAAGAATGGTTCCCATATTGTAGGATGTATTTGGGAGAAAAAGTTCATCTGTGAAAAAAATCTTACAAACCTAATAGTGAACGTACACATCTAGTGAACGGGTCACAAGCTGCAGATCCATTGAGTACAATCAGTTACAAGTCTCTGTTATCAGTTCAGGCACTAACATTTTACGATCCATTCTGTCAACAGGAATTCCAGTACCTTTAAGTTGATCAAGTTTAGCACTTGCTTGTATACCATAAACTGCAAATCATTTTGATCATAATTGCATATGTGAGGTTAGTACTGGGCCACAAAATAAACGTGTGGAACACATAGAAAATATATAAAATATAGCATTAATATAATATTATTACTATATGACAGTAATTCTCAGTCCATTTTATATTAACATTAGATTTTTGATCTGTCTCAATGGATGCTTCTGAGAGGTTTGGAAAAAAAAAAAAAGATTCTCAAATGTTCCACTGAAGGATAGGTATTTATTTGGCACTATACCATCTACTCTTTCTGTTTATTGTTACCTTTGCAGAAAGATTTTTTCACTTAATAATTTTCTTTGTTGTAACAATTCTTTTTTACCTTTTTTTTTTTTTTGGCTCTGCAGTTCTGTGCAACACTCGGAACCACTCCTTGCTGCTCCTTTGACAAACTGTTAGAACTGGGTCCTATTTGTAAGTCTTTGCTACTACTTTCTAAAATTGCAGATACCAGTTTAAGCTGAGTGATTTCCAGGGCATCGTGCAGCCTCAGTGTCCAAATTCAATACGGCTACTTATAAATGAGATCTTCTGTTACAGTTTTCTTCCTAATATTAGGTCAAGCAGCAGGCTTGCCTTCTCAAACCCTTAAAATGTACAGAGGACATTGCCTCAAGGGTCCTTTTATGTGAGGGTGTTATTTTGGAATACTGTCAGCTAAAAATTACTGTAAATTCTTCAGTTTGTGACATTATTTTCTCACCCTTCTACCTAGAGGTAAATCTAGAGTAATAGTGAAGATCAGAGAAAAGCTGAACTCTAATTCTCCTCTGCACCATTATTTTGTTTCTGTTTAACAACTATAAAAAGCATGGAAATACGGACCAAAAATCCACATATATTCTTAATCCTTCGTCTCCCTTCCCTTTGCAACAAAATAGGGCAAGTGCCAGGGTGTTTAATGCAGTGATCAAAACATGGACCCTTTATAAGTATTTCTGTGTTACGGTCTATTATGTCAAACTTTGATCTGCAGCAAGGCTTGCTCAAAAGTGCGCTACTTGCTGGCTGATGAAAAAGCAACAGAAACACACCATATCTACTCTAGCATACATTTGGAACCGGGATTGGATAGCCATAAGCAACTGGAAGCAGCCTTACAGAAACACAGCTAGATTTGATGTTCTATTAGTTTATTCAGGTGGAGCCTGAAACGTACGGAGTTTTTGTGGCGGTGACTTGATCTGTGAGGTTTCCTGCCCTTCAGCATAAGCCTCAAGAGACTCAATTCTTTCCAGTCCTCCTTTCTAAAAAGGTTTCTAGTAGTCTGCTTAGCATCTAGAGATTATTTTACTGTTCAGGTTATTCCTACAGAACTGACATACTAAAATAGTGACACCGATGCTTCTAGGTATAGCAACTAATTGTGTGTGATTTATCAGTTGCTCTCAATGATTACCTGTTTGTGCAGCAGACACCAGCAGAAGGACTGCACACTACTCAGCGATAAGTCTCCTATTAGCTTTTCTGTGTGCATGAGAAAGAAGAATTCCCTTCTTAATATACATAAGCAGTGGTCCTATCAAATAAAGGCAGTGTCTCAAACAGAGTATGTTTAGAAATAATCAATTGAACTTTGAACACGTTTTCAAATAAACCTAAGTAATGGATGTTATGAATAATATTTCATTAGCTTTTTTTCAGATATTTATGCAAAATGTAGTTTACAAGAATGCAAATTCCTGTGTAAACTTGGTGCCTAATTGCAGATCTGAATGGATATACCTGTGTATGGGGAAATACCCATCATAATTATTTGGTGGCCAGTGTAAAGCTGTTATGTGGATTTCACTCATCAGCTCATAGATGAGAATTATTACCATGCTCATTAGTACAAATCATCTATAGGAGAATGTGGGTAGTAAATTAGAGAGAACACAAGAGGCTCATATACTAAAATATTTCTGCATAAACCATTCAGTGACTAATCAAAACTAGTGCTTTCTTAAACTTTCAGTGCTTACTGTTGCGTAAGTATCTCGGTCCTTGAAATAGTTTGCTCCACGTAGTTCAAAAGTGTGTGAATGCACATACATCAGTATGTAAAAAATGCGTGTTTGTGATTCATGAGTTAGAAGTGGGGAGCACAGCTAAAATTCAAGCCCCTCTTGCTGAAGCAGATAGTTTATTACCATAGAAATGATAATTACATCTCTAGACCTGTCTTTTACAAGTATATTTTCTAATGATTTTTAAAGAAAAATAATGAAATATTTTATGTTTCTTAATATTAATGAAATAAACCTAGACATGTAAGGTCTTTGTTCCCATAGAAGTGGGGAGTAAGAATAATATGTTATGTATGCATCTTTATGTATTAACAGAGACCTCCAATGGTAGAAACATTTACTCTCTTAATTTAATTTTAAATTAGGAGAACAATATCCTCAAAGAAAAATATCTCTGCCACTTGGTTTCATGCAAATTAATAGGGCATTTTAATCTGTTTAATTTATTTCCCCTTCAATATTTTTTTTTTTTAGGCAATAAGGAAAATATGTGGATGCATATTGATGCAGCCTATGCTGGGAGTGCATTCATCTGCCCTGAATTCAGGCATCTTTTAAATGGAGTGGAGGTGAATTGTTTCTTCCGTAGCAGCCTGCTCAAACCTTGCTTTTCAGTGTGTGTGTTTCTTATGCATCCAACATTAATAGCTCTTCTAGAATCTCTGAGTACTCTGCACTTAGTTTGCTCTACAAATCCCTGTATATTTCGTTACATTACTTATGTTTATATAATTTTTACTGGTTTATTCTGTGAGTATGCACATTACCACAGTATGTAAAAGTTTGTCATTCAGAATAGCAACTAGCAGTGAATCAACAAAGCATCTTACAAAATAGAAAAGAGGAATTTCTTAGTGAATACCCAAAAAGGTATGTTTAAAACACCTTAATTCTACTTTACAAAAAAAAATAAAAATAGTACAACAAATTAATGAGGATACTATGTCTGATTTTTTTGCTTATATCCTGAAAGTTGTATAGGATATAGCCAGGAGCCATATCTCAAACAGACAGGGTTTAATAACCAAGAGAGTGAAATGAAATATTCCCCCTCAGCACTCCTGGTCCTTTTTTTCTCCCCTCACTGAGCTACTTGGCATGAGTTGCTTAGATAAGGATACTTCAATTTCCTGCTGCTCCCCTCAGACAGTCAGATAAGCCCTTGTCTTCCACGTCAATAAAGAAAATATTACTGTTTGGTAAAGCCATAAGTTTAAACACAGCACTGATAGGTAGTGACTAATGAAGAAGAGAAGGGAAAACCCCCTCACAAATAAAGCATTTCTTTCTTTTTATCAGAAAATGAAGCTTGTTGTAATTTCCTGTGAGGGAATATTTTTTAAATTATTGTTATTGGTTCCTGAAGGAAATGAAACAGCATCCCTTGTCTGAGCCTGCATTTGTCATAAGAGTAAATATTTAACAACCATGAAGAGATTACCTACCTTATATAGTAGAGGGAGGTAGCTAGCTAGATGGATAGATAGATAGATAGATAGATAGATAGATAGACTGAGAGATAATCTTCTTATGAGAGCAATCATTAATTGCTTACATTTGACAGAGAAGGTTATGAGAAACAAATGAGAACAGAAAAGCATTATACAGAGTAGTCAGACCCTAGTGCTGCCAGGCCCCTGTCTCTCTTTTTTCATGCTGATGGCTTCTGCCTTTGTTAAAACACAAATCAGGGTTGAAGCCTTTCACATATGATGTCCGTTTTACCTACCAGGATTTTCCCCGATGCCATACCTAACCATATGTCAAGTAAAACAGGCCTGTGGCATGTATTGTGAATCCTTATTCTGTGTTGTTTTTTCTTTTCACTTACATGACAAAATGACTTCTACTAAAAGAAAATACCCTGGCAGTAAAAACCAAAATGTCATTTCCTGGTCAGTTGTAATTTTATGAATGGATATGACAAGCAGATTCTGAATTTAATATAACATTTGTCTCTATATATGAATTTTGTGTGCATATGTTCAATATTCCTGGAAATAGAAAGCTTAGTGAATTGTTATTGGAAATTAGGATATGAACTACAGTGGATGTTCCTGGGTATGCAGATTTATCTTTAGTTTACACTGAGATATATACTTTTCCATAACATACATGTCTAAGAAGTGTAATTGTTAGCAAATGCTCAAAATGTTGAGCAGTATACCAATAATAATACCAGTAGCTTAGCTGCAGACCTAACCTAAATTCTGTCCCCAGAATAAATGAATATTTAACTACAGTAGTTCTTAAGCAAGGTGACATCAGCATGAACATTATTTATAAAGACTCAATTCTGGAATTCAGTTTTAGCTAAGGTCTTCTCAGACAATTTGACAAATTTGTATCACTAGCATATGAATCCTTTTTCATAATTTTGGATTTTATTTATCCATTCTCAGTTTGCAGATTCATTTAACTTTAATCCTCACAAATGGCTCCTGGTGAATTTTGACTGCTCTGCTATGTGGTAAGTATGACAGTAAAAGGAAACATTACAAGAGACAAAAATCACATATTAAGTTAGTTTGCCTTTCTAGCAGTTTATTTATTTTTCTCTGTTGGAATGAGGGGTTCTGGATAGCTTTAACTCTTGCTGATTATTTACAAAATTCACTCTTTCATTTAATCCAAGGTTCAAAAAAGTAAAATTTAAAAAATATGTGTTAGAGAGAGAAATCCTGAACAGTCTGCAGATTCATACCTGCTCCATTTGGGACTGTTTAAAACACAACTGGAAAATGTTTATTTAAGGATGTTAATCACAGAATCAGAATCATTTTGGTTGGAAGAGACCTTTAAGATTATCAAGTCTGTTAACTCAGCACTACCACTTCCCCATTAAACCACGTCCCTCAGCACCACGTCTTCATGACTTTTAAATACTTCCAGGGATGGTGACTCCACCACTTCCCTGTGCATCCTGTTCCAGTGCTTGAGAACCCTTTCAGGGAAGAAATTTTTCCCTATATCCAACCTAAACCTTCCCTGGCACAAATGGAGGCAGTTTCCTCTTGTCCTATCACTTGTTACTTGGTGAAACAGACCCCACCTCGCTACAGCCTCCTCTCAGGTAGTTGTAAAGAGCAATAAGGTCTCTCCTCAGCCTCCTTTTTTCCAGGCTAAACAACCCCAGTTCCCTCAACTGCTCCTCATAAGACTTATTCTCTAGACCCTTCACTGTCCCCATTTCCCTTCTTTGGACACACTCCAGCACCTCAGTGATGTGATGAATGACATGCTAAACAGATCTTTTTCTTCTTTTCTGTAAAATTTCTGTGTGTTTGAGACTTGATTCTTTCAATAACCTTTCTAAAAGTGCTTGGGATTTGTCTGACGAAAACCAGGTGATTTCAAAAAGAACTATTTATGTAACTTTGTACTGCTTTTCAATTTCCCCAGATGACAACAGACATGACATTTTGATATAAAAAGATGCCAAAGTAGAAGCCCATAGGCATACTTTGAAACAAAGCAAAGTATCATAGCAGTAACAGAAACATCCCATAATAGATGCTCCTATTGTGTCCCAAACAGGAATCTCCAGAGACTAGTGTCTACCAGCGTCACGACTAATGATACTTATTAGCAAAACAGCTCCTCATTCAGTAACTGCAAACTATTTATCAAGATAAATGAAAACACTAATTTCAGTCATAATAGAACTAAATTTGCAAAAGCAATAAAAAGAAGGAAAAAATGAATGTTAAAAAGAAGACTCTAAAACATCATCCAGAAAAAGGTGACCTTATTTAAGAAAAGAATACATGTGAGACAGTGATCACTCAGTTGTCTTTGATTAACCTTTGGCTCTCTTAATATTATCAGCAAAGTTTACTTTTTTATACATAGATTATTCAGATAATATATTACATTTTTAGTTTAATAGTTTTCATGAAGTGAGCATTTCAATTATTCTAAACCATTATGGGCTTTTTTTCTTAGAGTAAATGGCTTACATTTCGATCCTGATTCATCAGTAGTGGCAATGATTAATGCAAGACTCCAGTTTATAAGTTCCTCATAACTAGCTCTCTCTCTGTGTGTATGGAAATAGGAATATGATGAAACTCCTTTGCTACGTTCTTCCATCTCTTTGTCATCACTCAAAGACACTGTTAGCAAAGAAATGAGACATTACACCATCATTCTTTTCAATTTTTGTAGGACAATTAGGGTCCAGAGTCTAGTCCCTACCAGTTTATTTTCTCATTAATTCTGCTTTCCCCAAAACCCCCGTGGAATTATGTTACAAGTGCTTTACCTGGCTTTTCAGGAAAACAAGGTATGTACAATCATGCTGTCTGACAGCTTTTTTTCTGATCTCAGGTGATTTTACCTTCTTCCTAGCAAAGCTTAGACTTAGGAAAGTTTTTTCCTCCATTTTGTTTCCTTTTTTGTTTGTTTGTTTTGTTTTGTTTTTCAATAAGTCATTGCATAAAATGCTTGTTTTCATAGGTAGGAATATTCCATTGCAAGGAATCTCAAGAGACCTTGCAACACATCTCCTTGCTCAAAGCAAATGCTTCACAACTACAGCCATACAGGCTTCATTTCAGCAAGACTTCTATGCATAGGTGTTATTTGCTTAATAATGAATTAAGTATACATTTAAATTTAAACTCTTTGACTTGAAGCCAAATCCATCATGTCACTATTTCCAAGGCCCATGTCCAAAATTCACCTCTCTTATCAATTGTGACACTGCCAGCAAAGATGAAATGTAGTAATAAGGGATGAAGCAACCTTGTAAGAAAAAGTAACTGTGAAAGATATGTAGTCCTCTTAGGATTCATAGGAAGTATTAACCATGATATTGTAATAATATGGAAAGAGTTCAATAAACAGTGAACATCATTTCAGAATCAAATTAAGCTGATTTCCATTGATGGACAGTCTCCTCAGCCCAGGCTTCTCAGCACTTTCCCCAATAAACACTGCCATTTCTTCCCCTGCAAGTTAATTAAGATAATCTAGCCATTAGATCTGTAATGTAATTAACTACTCAGATGTCATTTGGGATTTGGAAGCAACTTCATTTTAAATTTTTGTAAAATGCTCTTGGACCTCTCAATGTGCTGAAAAGAGCAGTCAATTTCCTATAAAAAGGAATTTAATACAGCCACTCCAAGAGGGGCATATTTTCCATACTCAAACATTAGGGTCTTTTAGAGACTGTTCCTTGAAACTACTAGACAGTTTAGCCTGACTTGTTTAATCAATATTCAGGAATATGATAAAATGGGAAGAAGTGTGTTCTTTCAGAGAGAGTGAAAATAATAATCTTACAAAGTCTTGGTATTTTTGCTCTTCCATTACTCTTTTCAGGGTTTAAGTGTTACCTTTTGGTTGAGAAGGTGGTTTTAGTATTTAGAAGGCAGCTGCTTACAGGAAATGCTTATCTGGAGATGGAAGTGAAATTTTCCTCTTGGTTTATAATACGAAGTTGCAGTTTTGGTGATTGTATCTGTCATTTTAAATGGACAGAATAGAGTTGGGCTGTCCAAAGCTGCAGATGTGCAATCCAGCTAAGTAACTTTTCACTGATTTTCACTACTTTATTCACCAGGATTTTGTATCATGAGTACTTAATTTGTGAATCTGTGCCATTCAAGCTAGATTTTGGTAGGTCTATTAGCATAAAATCAAGCCTTAGAAAAATTCTTGCTTATTGATGACATTTTTGAAAAATATATCCACGATCCTTCAGTCAATCAGGTATATTTGCAAAGAAAGTGAAGAACACCACTTCTGTCCATTACCTGACCACACAAGCATTTGCTGCAAAGATGTTTAAATAGATAGGGTGAAATCTAGACATGGTGTACAGAGGTGCAGCTCAAATGGGTCATGTACATTGATGTCCAGGCTTTGGATTTATGTCAGTAATCCTTTTAGACAGTTTTTCATGGTTGCCAGATCAAGACCTGTGAAGTCCCCAGATGGAACAGATCACCATCTTTTAAAAAAACAGTAACATCACCAAGGAAGTACAAGATGACAGCATTTTTATATCTTCTAAGTTAGATTTTCCTGCAGAATAGTTGTATGTGCCATTGTTTAGCATGGCATATTGCAGAAGAAATGAAGCTCTTACAAGACAACAAATGATACTGCTTGTAACTTGGGTTAGAGTAGAACAACTTTGGGTTTGTTAAAAATATTTACCCTCATTAAACCTCCTTTCAGTTAATAGTTTCTTCTTCCTGTCCACAGGACATTTTGCAGCACATAAATAGATTATTAATTATTTTTATTGAGAACATTCTGAATATCTTTTACTATTTTTTCATGTGCATAAGCTTACTTATCTTCACCTATGGACTTTCCATACCTGAAGGCAAGTACTTAATTGTTAACCTTGGTACTTTCCTGACCATTAGTGAGAAGACTTTTTAAAAAGTTTTAGGAGCACAGTTTAGATGTGGATGTGGGAGTATGTACTGGCCCATGCATTTATACATACACATGAAAATATTGGGTATTAGATTTTTACTTAGAAATTTGCACTTTTACATTAAAACATTAAAAAGAAATCCAGAAAAATCACGCACAGAAAATCATAAAAGGTTTGGACTTTTGTTATTTAGACTGTGCCATGTTGACAAAATTATTGCTTACTTTGTAGTACGTTTATAGGCCTAATATAATGATGTAGCAGTCTTTTTCTTTTTAATTTCTGTTTTCTTCTTCTTCTGCCTCTATACACCCCAACATTTGTGAAGGTCAGTCAGTCTTACACGTAAACTGAAGCATAAATGAGGAAAATCTTATTATTACCCTCTGGCAAAACATACTTTATTCTCTCTAAAAGAGAATACTGGCTTTTGAACCTCAGCTCAGTCATACCACCCACTAGCTGGCAATAGTAAGGTATGCTTCTCAGTTTTACATTGTGCTGTAGCATGTCTGTCAGTAATTTATATTGGATCCAGATAATGGCAGGGTGGCACAAGAAGGAAACCTGAGTCTGGATCGGGTGGCTTGTCCCTACCAGTGGCTGCTGTTGCCACCAGAGCAGCACAGAGAGAAAGCAGCAGCATCCACAAAGCCTCACCATGGCTGCTCAGGGTGTCTAGGAAGCCACAGCTCTTCCCACGCAGCTTTGTACTGCAGCAATTTAAAGGCAACTTCTGTTGACTGCAAACATTAACATTGCTTCAGCTAGTCTCACATTCTGGTGTGAGTGTCTATCACCATAAAAAGATTCTCCGTGTCTGTTTCTTGTCTGTTTTTAAATATGCAGTCGTTCAGTCATGCTGCCTGTTCCTGCTGAGCCTTACTCTTATCTACTTGTAAGGACAGCACTGGAAATGGCACAGGGTGTGCTCAGGAAACACGCCAGTTTAAATACATTCAATTCGCCTTCACTTCTCGTGGAAATTTAATCCCTTAAATTTTAATTCTGAAATGTCTCAAATTGATTTCTTTCTTTTTTATACAGGGTGAAAAAAAGATCAGATTTAACAGGTGCCTTTAAATTAGAACCTCTTTACCTGCAGCATCATCATCAGGAGTCTGGTAATTTTATAATTAAATGAGATCATTACTATTTTGTTTGCACATTGATAGTTAATGGAAAAAAAATTTACCTAAGATAAAAACTGGAATTCTTAAAACTACCGAAGTTGTTTAGGAGCCTATTTCCACATTCAGAGTGCCCTATGGAGTTAAGCTTATTAAAATGTAAGCACATGTCTAGTGGGATTTTATTTAGCATAAAAAGAAATTGAGGGAAAGCCATGTTATAAGGTGTTATATTAATACTTTTGCATTGGGATTTCTTTAGCTCCAGCCTTACCACTGACTCTTTGTAGGAGTGTTGAGAAAGTATTTAATGATCTTTTGGCAGTCAGGTAAAGATAGTGTTGGGTGCTGTGTATTGAGTGCCTTAACCTGCCTTCCCCAGCATCTTTCTCTAGAATGGTTTCAAGTTCTGATTTGTTTTTAGGATTTATAAAGTCTGTGATCTTTTTTCTTAGCTATTCACACAAGATCTGATGCAAATTTTCAAAAACCCATGCCAGGAGCAAACATTCCCTGAAACCAGAAAGAAAGGATGTTTGATTTCTGTGCTCTATTTTGAGTGATAGTTATCTGAAACATTATCATGTTGCTCTCATGTTCTTAGACTGATTGTAGAGAAGGCAGTAAGTGCAGGCTCTCCATCTTGCACAAAATACTCACAAAAAATTTTCACAAAATGCTTACAAAGAACTTACAAATCTTAGGCCCTGTGCAAAGCTCCTTAATGGATTAGCGCTTCTTTTTGCACATACCTAGCAACTGTGGAGTGGCATTTGCCATCCTGAAGCCTGGTATTACACATTAGGTTATTAACTGATTAATTTTGAAGGTCACAGCAGTGCAGAGTCAACATGTGGTGCAAGTTTCTTCATAACTTTCTCAAGAGGATGAATCACATGTGGATGTTCTTACCATTTACTCTATCACGTATTTTTCCTAGAATTGCTGGTGCTGATCTGTGTTCAGAACTGTAGCCTGAGTACTTTTATCTTATCTCTATTATGGCTATGAAATCATTGGCATGTAAATGAATAACACCCAGAATTACACCATCCACTAAAAAGCCTTAGAAAAAATGAATTCTTGTGCCTTAATCCTGAACTGGCATAAATTTTACATTTTATTCCTTGTCTGTGTTTCCAAGCAATGTCAATATAGAACACTGCAATAAATAGGAAAATGCAGTAATGCTGGAGCTGAAGTTCACCCTCCAAAGGCTAGAATTATAAAGAAAAAGAAAGAGACACTGTTTGTTTTTTTTTTTCCTTTTTAATGAAAAATACAAGTTATAGCAAATACATTTAAGTCACTAGCTTTTACTTAATGTACATGAAAAATATTTCTCTCCAGAAGGAAAAATCCAAGTTTAGCTAAAGTGAAGATATGTTATTGTGACAACTGATGTTGCTGATACATGAACCTTAGGTCTTCCTCAGGTTAAGTAGCACCAGAAGAAAGTAAAAGCTTTCTTAAATGTAGGTGCTTTCAGTAAGGACACCTAGTTGTTCTGAAAGCTTTATCTCCCCAGTTGTTCAGCCTCTGTCTTGCCTTCAGAAGCTGGGAGAGCATGTTATGCAATCTGGACATAATTATTTCATAGAGATTCACTGATTACCGGCAGTCAGGTGATGCTGCATTTTTCTGTGTTCTACTGTCATTTGATACCAATTTTCCAAAGAGCTGGACAACACTTTTCAAATGCAAAGGCCTCTAGTTAAACTGTAAAATTCAATCCACACTTATGCTTTCAATAAACCCAGTAAAATTTGCAAAGGTACTAGGCTGTTACAGTCCCTATTTATCCCTGTGTGATTTATGGGATGTCAACAATCTTGGAAATATGACTTGTCAAACAGAGGTTCTTATTTTCTGTATATATCTCGGGTCTGAGAATTCCCATCAGGGTCTACAAGGTGAATGAAGTAGCATTTTTGAATTCACTCATCCCTCACTCAAGAATTTAAATGAGCAGAAAAATATCTCTATCTGTGAGCAATTACTTTTAATAACCATATGGCAATTCTGTATGTCCCCAAGGGGAAAGTCTTTATTTTGTCATTAATTATAATTTTATGTGATTTGCATCATCACACCAGGAAGATTATACTAGCTTGCCTGGCAACCCAGGACATAGGTCAAATCCTAATGGCAGTGTTAGAAGAATGCAGCTTTATACTCTATTGTGAATGCCACATATGCTCCCACAATGCAATTCCTCCCACTTAAATACAGATGTAAGACTAAGGCTTGTAATCAAGGACTAATCATTGATTGCATTCTGCTTCACAGCTTGTGAAAGGCGTTGTTGTGGATCATTAGACATAGCCCCTTACAGGAGCGTAGGATTATTTATCTATCACCAGTTGCTTTAGTCCTTTGCTACCAGTCTTGCAACTATCAAACAAAAATGGCTGCTACAATGCAGAAGAATATGAATGTTATGAGATTATCTTGTTACTGAGCTGAGACAACCATGTTCATTTTCTGAGGTCCAGGAAAAGGTTAATGATTGTTGGTTGTTGTGTGGGTTTTTCGTTGGGTTTTTGTGTGGTTTGATTTTTTTTTTTCTCTTTTTTTTATTTGGAAAATAACCTAGCAAGAAGTTAAAGAAACAAATGGCCATATGCTGCAGGGAGGAAGGACCATGTTTTTTCCTGTTTTGGCTGCATAGATGAGAGGATATTGGCAAGAGAGATTGTAACACAAGAAATACAGTAATTTTTTTAAATGCCTAGAAAATATAAAGGCTGAGGAATTATGTAAATGACATAGACTGGTCAAATCCAGAAGCTACAGTTCTACATAGTACCTTGTGGTTCACAATTCCAGGAGCACTTAGAAAGCATTTTCCCATGGAATTTAAGTACATTCTTTCCTGTGAAGTTTATACTTCACTTCAGAGTAATAAATCAGAATAAGAAAGCTAAGCAGATGCATCCACATTTTCCTAAAAGAAGTGTTTTAAATCAGTTTAATCTCTGTCACTAGCTTACTGCAAGTAATCCAGTGTTACGTTACAAGTTTTCTTTAGAGTGAAATTGGTTTAATTACCTGATTCAAAGAAAAGGTAAATGCATCTTGATTCTGTGTGCTTATATAAAAGGTAACTAAGAATGCCCTCTACTTGGTCTCCCTGGGCTGCTTTGTGGCTTGGTCAATTTGTGTTTGTAAGGGGCTTGCACTAAGTCAAATGAAAAGCCATAGAAAAATGGCAGAATATTATTCTCCAAAGCAGGAAGATGTCAATTCTGAGACATATTTTCCAGTCACATCAGACATACTGAAGTATAAGCAACAAATACATGAATGAGTATAAAAAGTAGTTAGAAGTGGATTATTTTAAGAAGCGTTACCAGTTCACTAAGGGTAAATGTGGTGACATTTCACAACAGAGAATGAGTCATGAAGTGAGACTGGGGATTCTGCAAACTGTTTAAAACAAAATTAATAATAGCTGTTTTATCTACTACTTCTTTTCCTTACAGGAAGAAAATCAGCATAGTGTTTAGTCCGTTACCTCCACAGTATCTGCAGTATAACAGAAAGGCAAATGGTGTTTCTTCCCCTGTAAACTGTTTAATTTGTTAGTGGGATATTCTGGCTAGCTAAGGGGTGAAGCGTAGTACCAGCACCTTCATTTTGCATGCTGCCAAGTATCCTACTGGGTATTTAGTGGTCCTGTTGACATTGGTGATGCAGAAGTTTGTAGCAAACATGCAGAATAGCTAAGATACAGATTTTTCAATAACATTAGAATGACTGAAGGATTTTTGGCTGTTGTGATGAAGCAATGTGAACATTTTTTCTTTAACTTGCAGGCCTTGTAACAGATTATCGGGTAAGTACAGTATCAAGATAATAATTCACAGATTATTATACATATTAATATCATTACAATTTACTTATAGATAAAATTGTTACAATTTACA
>JANHFX010002996.1:0-25916 GCA_027560015.1 Chloroceryle amazona
TGTTTTTGTTTTTTTTTTTTTTTTTTTTGTTGGTGTGTTGTGTTTGGTTTTGAAATTTTTTTTTTTGTTTGTTTGGTTTTGTTTTTGTTTGTTTGTTCGTTTTTTCTTTCTTCTTTTTTGGGGGGGGGGGGGTTCAGACTATCATTTTGGATACACATCACTGAGATACAATCACAATACTTACGTGATCAAGTACACTTTGGCTTCCAAACAAAGGTGCTTATGAAGCACACATGTAGAAATAAAAATCTTAGCTCTAGTAGAGAAAAAACTAACATCCACCTTTCTCATTGTCTCAGGAGGAATTCTTAGCTACTCTGCAGAGAACTTAAAGGAAAAACTCTAGTATACTTAGAAATACTGTTGGGGGGGGAGGTTGTCCCATACATATGTTTTCTTTTGTAAGAATGTAGAAAACAGAGTGGGGTACATGTACAATAGTGCAAGGAGCAATTGAAATAAATATATCAAGCTCCTCAGCAGAGAAAAAAAAAACATTTCCTGAAAAGTTAACAGAATCACAGATTGGTTCTGCCAGTGCAGGAACTCCTAGGGCATGCAACACAGGAACAGATCCAGGTGGGTCTTGGAAGCCTCCAGAGAAGGAGACTCTACAACCTCTCTGGGCAGCCTGTTCCAGTGCCCTGTCACTCTCACAGTGAAGAAGTTTTTCCTCATGTTGAGGTGGAATTTCTTGTGTTTCACCTTGCTGCCATTACCTCTCATCCTATCACAGGGCATCACTGAAAAGAGACTGGCCCCTTCTACTTGACACCCACCCTTCAGATATTTGTAAACATTAAGGAAGATCCCATCTCAGTCTTCTCTTTTCCAGGCTAAACAGTCCAAGAGCTCTCAGCTTTTCCTCATAAGAGATGTTCCAGTCCCTTAATCATCTTTGTACTTCTCTGTTGGACTCTCTCTAGTATTTCCCTGTCCCTCTTGAACTGGGGAGACCAGAACTGAAAACAATACTCCGGATGTGGTCTCGCTAGTGCAGAGTAGAGTGGGAGGAGAACCTCCCTCCACCTGCTGGCCACACTGTTTTTTATGCACCCCAGGATACCACTGGCCTTTCTGGCTACAAGGGCACACTGCTGTTCCATGGATAAGTTACTGTCCACCAGGATGCCAAGGTCATCTCTCCATGGGGCTGCTTTCCAGTGGGTCTACCCCTAACCTGTACCTGTATATGTTGTTGTTCCTCCCCAGGTGCAGGAGTCTACACTTATCCTTGTTGAACTACATTAGGTTTTCCTTTGCCCAGCTCTCCAGTCTGTCCAGATCTTGCTGGATGGCAGCACAGCCTTCCGGCATATTGGCCACTCCTCCCATTTTAGTATCATCAGCAAACTTGCTAAGGGTACACTCCATCCTTTCGTCCAGGTCATTGATGATGCTGTTGAATAAGACTGGACCCAGAACTGACCCCTGCGGAACACCACTACTTACAGGTGTTACACACTACTTACATATAACATAAAATATTAATTCTATATCTGAACTTATAGAGATGCAGTAATACAGACAAATATTCTCCAAACTCTGTATCATCTTCTCAGAGGAAATAAAAACATTCAACAGCATGGTTTTCTTATGTAACACAAAGCACATTCTCTTAACAATCGTATAGCAAAAAGGATAGGTTCTGCAGAAAAGTATGTCATTTCTATCCCCTTTAAAATGGTATTTCAACCGGACAGCAGAAATTATCAGTAATAATTTACTGTTTCCTCAAGGCAGTAATTGAAATGTAAGAACTGTCTCTTTTTCCAGGTTTTCCTCAGTTGTGCAGGCAGCTTCTGCTAGCATGATCAATCAGATAGCAGGGATTCTGCACAGAGCAAGCAATCAAGACAAAAAAAGCATGTTATTGCCAGCATCATTCCATAAGTTCTCCTGTAATCTGGCAACTGAAAAATTACATGTCTTTTTCTTGAACAAGTAACTGCTGGGCTCAGTACTATTGCTCTGCACTGAGCCATTGCTGTAGAAGAGGTAAAGATAATGATATCTCTTAGCTCCAAAAGGTTTCCTAGACTATATCTCATAAAATTCCCACTGTTCTGCCATAACACAGTGTGTGTTCACGTGGTTCTCCTTGCAGTGCAGAATCTGAGCACTTACCAAAGGGAATTAGATTTCAGGCACTCTCCCCATTGTTCAGTTGTACACTATTGTGTATATGGTAAACAAGAGCTATCACAATCCTTTTCTGTCATCATGACCCATACATTATCAGCTGCCACACCTGTTAGCACCTCACTGAAGGTGCTCCCTTTAATTTTTTTTTTTGTATAGCTTTTAATTATACTATGGACATAAAACTCATGAAAGTGATCCAGTACCCTTGTTTGGAGAATTACTCCCATCTATAGTGGAATTTCTTCCTTGTCACACTACTGTTTTGTCATACTTACAAGCTGCAAGGCAATTCATCTACTTAAAAACACAAGTCTTCTTTAGGGAAAAAAAAATGATAGTAAAATTGTACATTAAAACATGTTACTAAGACTATGCTTAACAATAATGAGCTTAAATTCCTTAAACATCCTCTTCAAATGCTCAGTCAGCCTCTATAATTTATCAGAGGGAGATGAAAATGGAGAGTTCTTAGAGATACATTTTTCTTGTGTTTGTAAACACTGACTGAAAGAACCTCCTCTGAGCAAGTTCTTCCCTATCCTATACTGTCTGTATTTCTGTTTATCTGCCCTCTCTTCATATGTGTGGATATTGGAACAAGTGACTAATTTCCTTCATTTCTCCTTTAAACTGTAAGGATATTTAAAGTACTAGTTCTATTGCATAGTTTCATCAACATAGTCAAAACTTCAGCTTTAAATAAAACCTCCCTGATTTGAAATCTCAAAATCACACTGGAAAATATTTCTAAATTAAAAAAAAAAAAAAAAAATAGTTACTTTAAACATTTAGTTCAAAATTAACATTGCCTTTTGGACAGCAATAGAGAGTATAAATCTGAAACATCATAATAAGTAAATTATCACATTGGGTAAAGCGATGCTGGGACTGCACCCTTTGAATGCCTTCCAAACTTTTCAAATAAATGCTTTTTTATTCCGTCCTAATCCCATGGGAAAAACAGCGTGAGAAATTGAAAATGCATTGGGTGTTGAACTATATAATAACTGTGTTGTGATGATGTTACAGGAGTAAATTGAGTTAATGCTGATGACAATGGTTGTCTTTTAAACCAAAAGAATCTCTATCATTGAAAATGAAGTGAAAGTAAATAAATCAGGTAATACTGCTGACTATTGCAATTTTTGTTAGCCATTTTAAAAAGCTAGTATTTTTTTTTGTTCAACTCACTTCCCAGAGATAAAAGTATCCTTACCGTGCAAGGAGTTTGCATCCAAGGTTCCCCATCTATCTGCATAGGCAGAGACTTGCTGGTCCTAAAGGGATGTATTTCACAGTATAAGAAAAAGTAACTAGTCAAATTTGATAAATGTATTTATTAAAGAGGAATATCTGTGATGGCACACACATACAATCCTGATTTACCTCTAAGCTTCTGCGTAATCACTACTATGACCCATCATGCTTACAGAAGTAACCTAGTCACTTAGAAGGCTTAGTTTGATTTTCAACACACAAAGCGAAAACATGGCAAACATTCACACATCTTGCTAGTAATACGCTACTCTCTCATGGGAGAATAGTCTGTAATTTGTAAAATAAAGAGTGAATTATTCAAGAACTTCAAAAATAAAACTTATTAACTGAAAAGACAAAGGAAGTGCTGCTTATTTTTTTTTTTTATATATATAATTTAGACTGACTCCTATAAAGGAAATAAGAAGTAAATTTTAGCTCTATCATCACCATTTATTAGGACCATAAATGATATTATTACATTTGTGTTTAACTCTGTGTTAGAGAAAGCACTCATAACATGACAGTTGTACTATACTCAGAGGCTTTAACATAGCACGTTGCAAATTCAAATGTTAGTAAAGGGGCACTGATTTTTAACATAAAGCTGCAGACAGTGTTCCCTGTTTAGTTTTGAATATCACATTAAGAAAAGGATAGACAAGTGATAAAATAACAGTAAAGGTAAACTTTTTGGTTTTTTCCAACCCTATATTTCTGATTATAATATCTGGCATACAAGAGTATTACAAATACCATGGAGTAGATAAATTAATAATGTAAAAATGAGTCAACTGAGTACTCAAGTTGGTCAATGGAAATTCAGGCTTGGACTTTATTTGAAAATGACTAACAGTTCATGGGATTATCCAGTGTCATCTACGGCCTTAAGTGGAGGAAGAATATTCAATGAGGTCTCACTTCTTAGGTTTGGAAGGGTTCTGAATCATTTGCAGTTGTCATCCTGCTGATGCAGGATTATAAAAATTATCTCTTGGTATCCAGAGAAGGTTGGAATGCTTCTGTGATCTTATTTCTCTCCCTCATCCACATGAAAGTGTACTTTTGAAGTCAACATCATCCACTCCTTGAGGGGAGTCTCAAAAAAAATGCAGGGTGCTTTGGCAAATCCTACTTATTTTCTTTCTGGTTTTATTGCTATTCTTCTGTTTTTTGTTCATTTTAGGCTTTGGGGGATTAAAGCATATATCTTATGATTATATAATGATTTTGGAAAATTATTCCCGTGAAATTGTTCACTAAGGAAGGGTTGACCATCTCTCTTTTTTTTTCCAGTCCTCATCTAAACCAAAAGTTAGAATGGTTATTTTTTTCCTTGAGTCCTAATCCAAGTTTTCTCCATTGTGAATATTATGGTCACTTCTAGCATAGTAAACAATAACACACAATAAATTAATGTGATTCACCATTAGTGGCTTACAAACATCAACACCTTTATTGATAGTTACTTGTCAGTGTTCAGTAAATAACAAATTAAAACCAGAGCACTTTGACCTCTAGGGATCAGAAAAAATGCTTAGAAATACTAATTACATGCTACCGTTCTCTGTTGAGGTATGCAATATAAATGGGTTGAAATGTGTCAAAGTAATGTTAAATGACATTTTGCTCAAAATTGCATGGAGTGTATGACAATAATAAAACACAAGATGTTCATGCTTTAGTCCTTCAACTGCTTGATAATACTTCACAGGATGAAATGACAGTTGAATAGAACAGGTGATGACTGAATGTAAGCATATTTTTTTTCTAGTTATTTTGACACATTTAAAGAAAGGAAAGTGTATAGACATAGAGTATGGATGAACAGATATATTTAATATATAAAAATGATTCTTCCGCAAGAAGTACAGTAATACGGACTATTAAACTACCAAAGAAAGTGAAATGATAATGTATAAAACTTCACTGTTTCACTACAAGAGTGAAATGCAAATTAAAGCTGCCAATACCTGATGATAACAGATGAACATTGGGCAAGTCGTCTTCCAGCACTTTTCAGACCTGTGTATATCTGTCCCATCTCCATGGCTCCTTCCAGACCAACCACTTCCATAAGCTGGTCACTTAGATCTGCAAAAATTGAAAAAAACCCCACGTTTTGTCTAGACAGAATTTTGACAGTCGTCATCCTGACTATTGTCAGAGGACCAGCTGAAAATAAGAAACACAGAGAACCTGGAAAAAAATGATGATTCCTAAGAAGTGATTACAACTTTAAGTTTGGACACATCTGGGCCTGTTGTCACACCATTCTACAATATCCTGACCAAAATGACTCTAAAATGCAATAATAATCTCCATGGTTTATTTTAATGCATATATACTGAACCATTAATCCCATTACATGAGAAATTAGGAGAGACTCCTTCATTTCAAGTACACTCATAAAATGAGATGTTTGCAGTTGAGAAATTTATGCTGACAACTGTTTCAACAGATATGTAAAATCTGTCAAGGGAAAAGTCATTGCTCCAGACCCTATTGGATTCTCTCCCATACAATTCTTTCCAGATGATGTGTACAACTACAATTCAGCCTTTGTGTGCAAGCATTATTATAGTCTTTAATTAATTTAATTATTTTTGCATTGGATCTTTATCTCAATTAGTGCACACATTCATTGTAAAAAGGGCAGAAAACACTCCTTTATCAGCAACTATTCATCTAGCTTTCCTGAACTTTGCAGTACTCGTCTGCACCCAGTTATGTATTTTTGATTCACACTACCTTTTGATTACACAGCATTTTGGCATTAAACTTCAAACAAATATTAAAATAAATAATGTCTCTGGCAAAATAAATATTAGATTTCTTGACTTCAAGGGGGAAGTACAAATTCTGTCTAAAATTTCAGATACAAACAGAGATACAAACAGAAACCTAAACATGAATACAGAAGTCTGGTTTGAGAAACAACTGCGCAAGGTAATGAAATACTATACAGAATCAGCTAGGGTGTTTTGTATGGAATGTGTTATATGCTCCTGTTTAAACACATGTTGCCAAGATCAGATGGACAAGAAAAAGAAACAATTTTTCTTCGCTGCATATTATGTGTGTTTCATTGAGTGGCTGTTAATATCCATGTTTCCAAAAGGTACACTGTTTGGTAAAGCACAGCAATGACCTAAAACATTGAATCTATCATCACATTGAAAAAAAAACAAAGAAAAGAGACCACATTACTCTCTGTATATTTTAAACCCTTCAGTATTTAATGAAGGTAGAATTTCATGCTAATTATCATATCTATGAGACTAGTCCAAAGTTTCAAAGGGAGTCTTTTCTGTTCACTTCTTTGGGCTTTGAATGAAGGTAATTAACTGAAAGAAGTACTGTAATAGAGAGGGGGGAAAAAAAAAAAAGTATTAAAAGCAAATAGGATTTATCATCTGGATTATTCTGCTTCCAACCAGAAAATCTGATACTATCCAAAGCCTTAATGTTTCTTCTTATACTTTCTTAATAATACTTGCTATTTTCATTTTCTCATCACAGTGAAATTGGTTCCATGTAATATCAATGAAGCAAAAATAAACCCTGTTATTTCCTATTTAGGAAAAACAGTAAGATGGACAAAACAAAAAGATTAAATAATTAATATGATTAATTTTAACTGTACATTTTTATAGTTTGTATCCCTGTAGCATTTGTAAACCTAATTTTGTATGTTTGGCTTTCTGAAAAATTGTTTTTCTATTAAAATGTTTTCCTTAAGTTACTCATTTTTAAACTTAAGACAGATTTAAACAAATTCTGCCTTTCTTAATAGCCATAGGGATTTACGGAAATTCCTACTCATTTGCAAAAGCTTTTATCTTATAAAAGCACACAGAACTTTATAGATGTAGTAAATCATTAAAATGCTTCCAGCCAAAGAAAACATCAAATTCCTATTCACTGGATTATTAGAAAATTATTATTTTTTAAACAGTAGAATAATTAAGAACAGATTTTTATTGCTGACAGCTCAGGCAACATATGCAAGATTCAGAATAGTGACATTTGCAGTGATATAAATTTGATGCATCATTTTTCAATAGCTGTGATTTGAGTGCCAGTGACAGCAGGTAACCAAGAGCCAAATACTGTCCTTTGATCTATACCACACGTATCAAAAAAATGTGTAAGATAGAACTGAACAATGCTCTCATCTACAAAAAAATGAAGCCTTTAAAAAACTTTACATTTGCAGTAGCCCATTTCCAAAATGAGGTTATTTCAGGCCAAATATGAATATTTTTAGAATCAAGCTTAAATTAGACATAACCTTCCCTCAGAAGCAGTAAAAACTAAGGCAAATGTAACATGCAATTACCAACTCGGGGTTAGTTTGTGCTCCTGACCATGGTAATATATTTGACCTGATGCTTTTGCATAGTCATATCCATTTCAACAAATCCTTCAGCTATATTGACTTTGACAAGAACTCATAGTGAGCAAAAGTGGAAAAGGGAGTGTGTATATTTTAGTCCCATTCTTCAAAGAGGTTACATTGCTACAGCTACGCTAGTTGAATATAAAGGGTCAGGACATCAATGAATGGATTACATTTGTTCTTAAAAGGTGCCCAGCAAAGATTCTGAAAGAGACTAAGCTCTGTTAAAAGAGATCAAGTCTTCTACTAAATTAAAAGATAGGAAAGGGGAAGTCATTCTTCATTCTCGTGGAAGGTTATCACTGGTAACTCAGAAAGATCTGTGCTGGCCTCTGTACTTCTCAACATACACCTCTAAATAATCTAAAAATAGAGGTAGATAGCGACTTACTGAGGATTCACCAAAATAAAGACAAAAGCCAATTATAAAAAGTTAGGTTATTTTGCATTAATGAGTAATAGGGCTATACAAAAGCAAGAAATTTAATACATGGAACTTAATGCCCATGAGGGGAAGAAGAGATAACTACATATAACAGAGCTAACTACAGATATGTAGGCAGTTATATGCATATATATTACATTTGAAAATAAATGTGTGCTTGCGTGTGTGTCTGTGTGTATGTAGCCATATACATATCCATATGCATATTTATTTGGCTGGGCTACAATTAATACTATCATGCAGGAATTAAGATTACGGAGTTACTGTGGCTACTTCTATGAAAATATCAGCTCCATGTTCAATTGTGATCAAATATAATAAAATATTATTATTGGTGCATCCATACAGTACGGAGTTTGTAGTTCTGGTCCACTCAGCAATGCACAGGCAGACATAAAATGAACTGGAAATGACAAAGCAACAAACATGGTGACAAATATTGAGCAGCTTCTGTATGAAAATAAATTAGATTAGGACCCTTCAGGAATTAAAGATATAAATGGATGGAAGATGAGAAAATAAGAAGTGTCATGTAGTACCTGAAGACAGTACTGTAATTCTGCATTTCTCACACTGCAAGGAGTTTCATAACCTCACTTCTAAAGAAGCAGGAAATTTTCTTTGCATAGCACTTTGCTATACTATGACACCATACTAGACTTCAATATTCCCTAATTTATACATATTTGGTAGAGTATCTTAACAGAACAATCACTGTAAGTTTATTCTCTTACACTTTATTTCTAATCATGCAATACAGGTTGGTGTTAGAAGTCAGTTATTGAGCTACACAAACCTGTGACTTGACATAGGATCACTATTTATTGTCTTTTTATACATCTTACAACTTGTAGACCACAATAATGAATGCTACTGTTCACTAAACATCATTCATCACTTAAAACAGCTTATAATGTGAACTTTTGCATGACATCTATCCCAACTGTGCTTGAGACCTAATTCAGAAATTCACTTCTTTTCGATCCTCAAATTATAAAGTTACATGTTCATGCATGCATCTCTGTGTCTCTATACCAAAAAGAAAAAAATGTATCTCTTTTTAGGCATGTTGTATTTCTTCTGTTTTCTACAGATTTTATTTTAAAGACAAAATGATCAATCAGTGACTATAGTGATAAAATTTTACAGTGGTTCTATACAAGTTCTACAATTCTTCACCAGTTCTAGGACATTTAGGATTATGAAACTGAAGCTTAGGTTTTCAAAAAGAATTCATCAGCAAACAACAGCAACTACCAGATCCTGAGCAACTTGTCAATCAAGCCAGGTCATTTAGTTGCCTAAATGAGAGCTGAAGTCTCATAGGTAAGCTATCACAGAGACCATCTCAGTATTAGTGCATTAGGAAAGTGTTTTTTTGACTGGGGTCTTGAGGTTCTTGAGTCCGTTTGTTCTACTTTGAGCTCTGTAAAAGAGCTGAAGGCTCTCGCTTGTTTTCTATGTGAATGAGCCATTAGAGTGTGTGGGAATGTTTTCACAGCACCATGCCTCTCCTGCCCTCTTCCACAAACCAAAGTACTTCACGTGTCTCCTCATATTAGCCCTTTCAGTAAACAAAGCCAGCTCTCCCGGGAGAGCGCTGCTGTCAGCAGATGGTGACTAGCATGCAGAGGGGCATCTGACCCCTTGCACTCATTCCTGATGGGGAGATAAAGTCACTAGGGAGATGGCTGCCCATGTCTTCCCATCAGGCAGCAGAAGAAAGAGAAGTCCAAACAGAAACTCGTGCTAGTGGCAGACAAAACACTGTATGTGAATATAAGCCCTCTACAGCACTTCCCCAAGGCATGAAGAAACACACTTGAAGACTTTAAAGTTTCATAGTAAGGAGTGTACGTTATCCATTAGCTTGGCATTAGGCAAACACTTCAATATTCAAAGTGAACACACAAGAGAAAAACACATTTGGAATTAATCTATAAAGATAATGCAAGGAAAGCAAAATGGGGTAGGGAGTGGGAAGAAGCATGGTGTGATTAGAAATTCTGATTTACATAGAGAACTTTCCCTCTATAATGGAACTGGTTTTGATATCCAATTTATCTTTGCAATATATAAATATTGCTGTCCTGGCAAAAGATTGAATGACTCTATTATAACTTGGGGTTACTGCACTTACTCAGGGACATTTGCATAAAAACACTGTTGGTCAGTGGTAAATCTGTCTCTGGCAGCAGTTTGTCTTTGAAGAGAAGGGGCTCCATGGCTTACTAAATGTAATCAAACCTTTCTAATCATCATGCTGGAAATTTTTTGGTTCCAGTTAAAATACTGTATGAGAATTTGAAAACTGGTATGGTGCCAGAGAATCCTTGAAAAGCTCCTAAGCTCAGTGCTCTGCACCACATGAATGCTTCAGTATTTTGCTAGAACATGGCACGTATTAAATCCAGTTACCCATTATGCAGGAATATGGGGTCTGCTGTTTTATAAAATGCTAAAACTGTGTGTGATACTACAGTATTCTCCTGATTTCAAATGAGCAGCTTTTTCTAGATTCCTGGCTATAAGGAAATCAGTAAATCAAGAGCAGTCTGTATCTCCTGCTTTTTGTTATGCCTTGCTTTAGAGAAGGTACCTGAAGTAACATATGCCTCAACATTTATAACTGTTTATAATGGAGTTATACCTAGAGGTCCAGATGATGTCAGGGCTCTGTTTTGTTACTGATTCACAGATATGTAACAAAAGACAGCTTTTGTGTTCAAGAATTTATAATATAGACAAATAAAACAGACAAAGCACTGGGAAAAAAAAACAACCCTACTATTGTGTCCCTTTTACAAAGGAAAATTTGTACATAGACAAGTTTAGGTCCTGCAAAAGGTTTATTCTCATATTCAGCTGGATATATGTATAGATATGGATATATGTGTAGACCCACAAGAGTAATGATTTCTATTCCATAAAGTTAAGCACGTGAGTTTGCAGAACTGACCTGGCTAAGATCACACATTTGTAGCAGAGAGAGGAAATAAATCAGCAGATCCTGAAAGTCAACCTTCTGCTTTAAGAAGTCTTCTCTCCCCCTTAATACTGAATCCACCAATATATATCAAGTCCTGCATCTGTAGTATTTGACTCAGTTTAGATTATTGTGCAGTGCTGAGTTTGCTTGTAAACATTAAAAATCTCAGGTGGCTTCATACATCTATTTCATGCCAGTATTGATTATCAACTCAAGTCTTGACTCCTGCATTCATACTTTTTTCCCTGTTTTTAAAACAAAACAAGCTAACCCTGCCTCTTGGTGTGAAGATGGGCAGATATATCACTGCTATAATTTTCACCTTGGTGAGATACTCAGATACAGTGTTAATAAATTAAGTAGTTATTTTATATATAAAAACATAAACAAAAGTGCACATATAGTTTATACCTGTTTATACAGGCATACAATACATACCCATATTTATGGATATGTGAGAAATTCAATACATTTTTGCTCCACCATCTGAATTGATGATGCACTGAAAAGCTTTAATCGGGTAAGAATGCAAGGGTGCTATTTTTGACACTTAAAACGAATGCAATCAATAAAATCCTCTCTACAGCATTCAGTGACAACAGTCTTAATGAATTCAGTGGAGCCCAGATTTCACCCAGTATCTCATGTCTTGTATCAGTATAGCACAGACGCTTCATTCTCAGGTAGAATCATTTAACAGAAATAGCTCAGCCTGCTACTGTGTAATTTTGGTTGTTTCTTTTTTTGGTGTATGTGCATGTATATAATAATCTCCTGACTCTCATGAATCATTGAGTAACAAGGTTCCCCCCCCCCCAAAAAAAAACAAACAACAAAAAATCTAGGAGAAAAAACAAGGAAGAATCAGTCCTTATAAATAATTTTTTTTATGAAACCTCTTAATGTGCACAGAAGGCCTTTGTAAAACTTTTCCTTAAGCAATCATTCCCCCCCCCGCCCCTTGCTTACCAGGGGGAAGGAGAGTTCTTCATAGAAACTTTTTTTGATTAATAGTAAAAGAAATTTAAAGAAATAACCAAGTCACCCCAGAGCATTCAAATTAAAAACACTTCCACCCAAAAACTACTCCCAAATACCAATGTTCAGATGTTCAACTTTTGAAACAAGAGGTTTCATCTTCCAGTTTGGAAGATCATTATGGATAAGTCCTTTATGGTAAAGCCTGGCAGACAAAATGTGTTCTTTTATTATAGATTTATTCTTTTAATAGTTTGAGGTACAATTGCATTGAACATGCTGCTGCACCAAAAAGCCCCCTATTATTTTAATCTGTATTCTTTTAAAAGTTATTTGTTCAAAAGGATTTCACTGTGCTACTCTTATACCCCCTTCATCCAACAGAACAAAAGCTATTCTATGAAAGGAGTCTAAACTTGGACAAACTGTAAAAAAAAAAAAAAAAAAAGCAGCAAAGTTCCTCTCTGTTTTTATCAAATTTGATTGCTGCAGCTGTTCCCAGTTTCTGTATTTTAAAAATAGCCTTATTCAGTGCCTTGTTGGCTAAAGGCCAGAGTACCATTAGAACATGCTGTACGGAAAACCTCTATTCAGTTACAGATACAGAAATATATTTAAGATCAGTGGGGGTCATCTGCAGCAAACACTTGTATGGGGGAAAATGGAATTTTAATGTGCTTGGACTGCTCACCACTTTTAACAGATATTTAAGAACTTCAAACCGGATATCTTTCTATTTGTATTGGTGCTATCATATTACTGAGCATCAGTTACAATACAATAAGAGCAAGTCAAGACCATTTCGACTAACAAAAATAGATCTAATTCTCAGATTACTCCTTAGTAGTTCTGGCATTCACTTTAAATGGCTCCTAGTAATATCGGATATTTGATTAGTGTATAAAAATGCCACAGCCTAGAAAAGAAAAATACAGTAATATTGATGGAAATGTAGAAATCTGATCAATGAAAACAAGCTTTGATTTGTACATTTCTAAGAGGACTGGTACTAACAGGGGATAAATGTTCCCTTTCTGCAGGGCAGCAAACTCTAATAATGGCATTTTCCCTGTACTTATCCACCAAAAAGTTTTCTAGTTATCTACCAGAAAGAAATCTTCATGACATTTACATGAGTATTAAAACTCTTTTTGTTTAAAGTGGTAGCATTTTTGGTCCAGGAACTCAGACACTCCCCCCACCTCCCCCCAAATTATCTTTATTTCTTTCTCTTCATGAGAATCAATTCCATTTGCTTTGTCTACCATGCTAGTATTCCATGGTGTTTGGAGATCACAGCATGCAGAATGTGTACGGAACAGCAGTTTTCAGTTATTAACCAAGAGCTTAACCCCAGGAAAGTATTCTGAAAATCACAGGTCACTTTTAGGCATTTCTGATACTTTACAATGTCTTCATTAAAGTATTCAAGGTCATGCATTTCTATTGCAGTGGGGGGAGGAGTCTTCAGCATGGTAGAGATATCCAAGGTCATTATTTGGATAGGTAGTAACAGGAAAGGCTTCAACTCCACACCCTCTCTTTGTACAGAAGGAGCATCAGGCAATTGAAGGAAGTCAAATCCAGAGCACTCAGGGCAGATATTCGTGTCATCTATGTGTATCAGACAATCTTCCTAAAATTCCTGCAGTGAGTGAAAGAAGCTTTGATTGAGTTTCCCACTATTTAACTATGTTTGATGTCTGAGGTGGCCAAGGATTTCCAGTACATTCACAAAGGGCTGACAGGACTGACACAGGAGCAACAGAAGAACCAGATGAAAGGATGGTATCTTGAGAGGAACTCTCATAGTATTAGGAACATATATACAGAGAACTTGAAGCAAGCTAAGAATTCAGTAATTCTGAGGAAGAGTCTAAGAGGTCTGGTTTTCTGGTAGGGCGTGTTTTTCTCTAATTTCACCAAAAGGAATCTTGAAGGACAAGCTAGCATACTTGGTTAACTCAGCAGTATGTCGAAATCTAACTTTCTGCTAAGTCCACCACCCAACATCACCACATGTGTGGGCTTCTTTGTGGAGGCTAAGGCCTGCAGAAGTGACACACATTCTGCTTACACATTTAATGGTGGGAAGGCTCCTTTTCAGTTACGTATGGAAATTATTCTGGAAGGACAGAGGATTGTCCGTGAATGTTTTGGAATTTTCACCTTGGAGGTTACTTTTGATAACTAGCTATGAGAAAAAAAAAATTAAAGGACCTTAATTTGGGTCTCTTCCCAACAAATTATTTAAGCATGGATATTCAGTGTTATCAAATGGACTGCATGCATGTTTCAAGCATGATTGCTAAGTGCTCTCTTTATTCAGGCCTATCTCTATGGTAACTACTTTATGATACACAATTTCAGAATACTAATTATAAGGCAATATAAATAAGGTTGTGTACAACAAACAGGTTTGCATTTACATATTTTATGCATCTGAAAATTCAGCCTTAGTTGTATAATATAATGTATGATTGATTATGAAAAATATTTTTCATCATTGTAATTCACACATGGTAATACTAGCTGTATTTTCCATAACACTACTTTGCACTGGGATCAGAAGCACACGGGCACTGCAATATATGAAGGGAATTAAAGAAAGTAGAAGATGCAGGTGCACTAATAAATGGGTGGCCTTTGGATTACAGTATTTATGTGTGCTGTGCCGAGCTAAACAGAAACCTAAATGCTACACATAAGAAGTGGTACAACAAGAACATCTGTGTTGGGAGACTGAACTGGCATGGCTAATACCTCCAGTGCCAGGTGCAAAGGAAATTTCAGTACAGCTTGAGTAATTTTGTCTGCTAGCATCTGTATATATCAGATTATCTCTCCTCATTCCTCCATATTCCACTAGAGTATTTGTATTATATGTCTGACTTTAGATTCTAGCATAACAAAAGACAGGCTGTAATCTTTCCATTCCTGGATCTTAGCCTCATTTTTGATCTTTCTGCATTCAGGTCCTGCTTTTCATAGAAGTATAAGGCTAGAGCTACTAGCAATTTCTAAATGCATTGTTAAGAAAAATAAGTATTTTTCCCTGAGAAAGAAACATTAAAGGAAGAATTGTACTTTTGATCTATTTAGAACTGATTAAAATGTCTGTAGAGAAAGCTTTTTCTCTCTAAAATACAAAAGTTGGATTAAAACTTCACCTATCTCTGAGAATGTCCACTCTTCTGAGAAATTCTAGATCTTCATGTAAAGTCACTTTTAAAAATCAACCTTCAAAATAAAATGAAAATTTTCATTTCAGGTTCTAGTGATGTACTTGATTCATAGAAATATTGATATTTGGTAGAAGACTTAAAATACTTCAAAGGATGAAGTAGCTGGCTGAAATGATTGCTAGGAGATGAAAAACCAGTAAGTACATCATAAGTGACTGAAGTCCAAACCTAATGATCTTTGAACTATGTGAAATTCTGATACAGTCCATTGAGAACATGACCTACTGTATTAAACGGGTCAGGTTAAGCCTTTTATTTCTTAATTAGGCAAAGATTTCAGGAATGAACTGTTCTACAAAGCTGAAAACTTACAACAGCCACCAGTGATCATGTTAGTTCAGGTGAAAGTCAACGGCCTGATCACCATTACCATGATACCAATGAAAGCTGAAGCTGTTCCCAAAAAACTGTTTGCAAAGAGAAGATAAATAAATAATTTAATATGGAAAGATAAGAATAGTGCCTGTATTCTGGGACAACAAAATCTACTGTTGGTGCACCACTAACGTATCTGAATAACAGCTTTCCCTTTTTTATTTGTCCGGCACTTTTAACAAGATGTAGATTTCTATTCAAGAAAGGAACAAACTGTCATCAATAGTACAATTGGATATATTGAACTCTGAAGGAAGTTCTTCAGAAATATTTGTATAAAACTATTTCTTTCTCTTGGAAATTTCAGATCACCTCCTTCCATCCCCAGCCACTGACTAAACCTCTTGAATACGTCTAACAAATAATCTAAAAAGGGAAATGACAAATTACTTTAATACTACACTTCTGTGGGAATTGGGAGTTTGTTTCACCAGGCTGTAAATTATCTTTGTTAACTTCTAGTAAGGTGTGACAAAAATGCAATAAATACAAATAAATCCACAGGGAAGAAACTCAAAAAAAACCCAACCAACTCAAACCCAAAAAACAAACCCCAAGCCATTATAAAAGCCTGATTTTAGAAGGAAAAAAAAAAAAAGCTGTAAAAATTTTGCAATACCAGTTACTCATCTTTTCTTGTTACTTCAATTCTAATGCCAAATTCCTTCATTATTTTTTGACCTGATATGAAACACCATCTGGCAAAAGCATGTTGCAATTCTACATAAATGAAATAATTGGATGGTTGCTTTAAAATATATTTCCTAAGTAGGTATTATTATACATTAACAAAACTTAATTCAATTTCTGAGCTCTGTTGCTGAGCTATGACTTTTTATGAGCCTAGAGGACCTGGGATTCCCATGCAGTCTTGTATCTAGTGCTAGGCAGTTAGAAGCTTGATGAGCTGCCACAGCCATACAGTATCAGATGTCTATGTCTGTATGTTTCATTTGTGTTTATCATATGTATTATTATTATTGCTACTACATTTAGACAAGAATGGCACCACAGACTCATCAAAATCACTGCCCTATATGAAGGGACCACATTCTAAGGGTCCTGATGGATCTGCAGCAACAGATTACAAGCCACATGGTTGACGTGGTTATCTTATAATAGGCCAAATGGCTGTGGTTATTCCAGTGCCATTTCAAAAGTGGATCAATGTCCCTGACATGGGATATCTCAATCACACTTCAAAACATCTTTAGAATAACTGTGGCCAGCCAATTACTTTCAATCTACTATCGTAAAGCTGTCAAGGTCTGAGGAGATTATCCTGTTGCTGGCATCCCACGGATGAACTTTTGCATCCACAGTCTCATTTGCTAGTCTAGGGGATCTTCTGCACTGTGCACACCTCCCTAGACATACATCATGGGAGGAATCGGGTCAGAAGAGACAAAGAAGTCATTGTTACAGTGTTGCTCCTTGACAAGTTATGACAAGTGTGGAGTAATAGTGAAAAACAAAATATTTGCTAGTGATGAAAAGCAGTATACAAAACAGCAGTTAGTCATGAGCAAACATTTTGCAGCTATAAAGACCCAGCTGCTTTGGCTGACTAAGATAAAAAGAAACAATGCTTTAGGGGTTGTGAAAGAAGATCTCACAACTGACAGATTATATGGGAAAAAACGTTTCCCTGTATAGCATGAATACCCATAGTTCTCTATTCATCCCTTTATAACATACCTAATTTTGTTGAGAGTCTCAGGTAGTGTGCTATGCACTAAATTAAAACCTGTTCACAGCTGTTGAAACCAGTTTATTCTGTGTGCCTCTTTTTGTCCGTCATTAAATATTTATTTATATTAGACTTATAAAAAATTTAGCATAATTTTAATCCTCTCCCATATGAATAGAAGAAATTAAATGAAAATGGAGCTTATCCAGGTTTATAGGTACGAGTGATACAGCTTGTGATATTTCCAGAAAACAACAACAATATCAGGAATTAATGAGTAAACATGTCTTGCTCATCACCTAAATCTTAAACTGCAATATCAGCTTATGTTAATCATATTTCAAGAGTTGGGTTGAACATGCTGTAATTGTGCCATCAACCCACATGAATCAAAGCTTTATTTAATAACTGTAAAAGCTGCCATTTGCTACTTTTAAAATATCTCATTTCTCATGGCCTTTACGTGGTAATGGTCACTACAGTTACAAAATGCTAAAAATATCAATGTTCTTGAAAGTTTTCTTTGAGTTTTTACTGTAGAAGCTGAAACATCTGTAACAGTATATGGCAGTTACCAGTTTCCTGTAGTTTCTGGCAACATGCATTTAAAAAAAGCTTTTAAAAGTACAAGTGAAAACATTAGTGTTTTGACTAATGGTAAGAAAGTGTTTTGTATACAATTAATGTAAACGGAACTGCCAAGTCAATTAGAGCTTAAAATTCTGAGGTTTATGTTATTTTTATTTTATTTATTTTTGAATTGTTAAAAAACAAAACAGGGAAAAAAGCTCCAAGCTGTTTCAAACCCCAATACTAATCAAATATTCCAGGTATTTTATTTTAATTAAAATAGAAACATATTGTTCAATTCAGCAGATAAACAAAAAACAATAAAGTATCAGGAGCAGAAACATACCTATACAGTTAATATCTGGAAGACCCAACTAATATTCCTTATCCTGACTTATGCAAGGAAAAAAAAATAATTCAAACAAAATCAAACTCTAAGAACAAGTGTTCTCTCAATAGCAAGCATAGCAAAAGTTCAACAAAAGTTTGATTCAGATATAATGAGAACTGAACTCAGTCCTAAAACTGTTGAATAAATGGAAAAGTATCCTCTCAGAATAAAATAAAATTAATGAATCTTATTTTGGTTATAGCCTGAAAGTCAAACAAAAACAAAGAGGAAGATAAAAGTACAACAGTGAGGGAAAATGTTAATTGCTAAGTTTTGAGATTTTTTTTTTTTTTTCATCATATGTTTCCTTCCAAAAATATCCTGGAATATGACATGGCCAATGTTAATTCCCAGTGCTTAAACAGTTCTTTATATCATCAAAGCACAGTATACACACTGAAGTTCATGGCATATACCATGGAAAATACAATGTATAATTCTATCCGGAATCCAGAAAACTATGGTCTTTACAAGAAGACTGAATTAAGCTTAGACTGCCTGAATACTGGCACTTTCTATGTTTTAATTCTAGCTCTGTAGCCTTAAGATTGTTCTTTTAGCTTACTTTTTATGGTCAGGGTACATACAACACTTCATAAAGTAAATTTATAGAATTTTCCACATGCATATACAATAAACATCTTATATAAATGTTATGTTTATCTAATCCTACTACCTGTCATTTCTTTTCAGTTACATTTGTAATCTTTCATTAGAAGAGGAGTTGGTTAAAGATTAATTAAAGCTTCATCAAACTGAAATTACATTTTGCTTAACCCCCATCATAAACAGATATTCTTGCTGCAATGCTTCAACTGTAAGGGTGTAAAGGCTAAGACAGAGACTGCCTATTGGTTTTTCTGTTTGACAAAACAGGACCTTATTTTGAGGTTGTATCATAGGAATCATGACAGCTAAGACTATGAAAAATAGTTCTTTATTTGGGATCTGTGGGAATAAAATAACCACCATGTGTCTGGTATCTTCACTTCCTAAATGGATATGCTATCAAATGAGTTGTGCAAGAAATTATCACTTAAACACTTCCATCTTATTTTCATCTAAATATTAATCACAGAGTGACAGATGCACAGGGAAGAAAGTCAGGGGTTTTGAATTCCATTCAGCATATATAACTTCGACCTAACTTCAGGAAAGCCACCATATCCATTTACAATGCTGGTCCAATTCTACCTATTGAATTAATAAAACTATTTAGAGTTGTTACAGGTCTGGATTTTTCTGGATATCATGGGAATGGGAAAGTCTTATTTTACGTATATTCCCACAGAGTTTTCCCATAGCTAAAATCAAGCCATGATCTTCAATGAAGGACTGAGCAGACGGAGAACTCTCCAGGGCACGGGCTGCTTTTTTGTTTGAGTACTCTGTTTCCTGTAACTCTATTTGATTAGTCTCCTTAGGAGGTACTAGAATATATATAAATAATAAGTGAGAGAAGAAATAAAAAAATAAATAATTGCCACTATTAATCTAAGATATTAAGATGTAAACTACACACTTTGTATTGTAATGCTGACTCTCAAGGGAGTTTTGTGAAAGAGAACACATACACGTGCAGTGTCACTGAATGGTGCTCCCTCTCCAGTTCAGCAGAAATTTCACCCCAGTGTGGGCAGATAATTTACTGTATTTTCCTTGGCTGACTTGTGAAGTGTTCCTTACTTCAGCTCAGTCACTCAGCCTTCTTGCAAATGCCAGCTTACTGTTCACAACTGTTTTTTTCCATCCATGGGGATTTTAATAGGCATGAATGAGTGAATGAGGACAGTTATGAAGTAAATTCACAGTATAAAGGAAAAGCCTGAAATTCAGTTATTAATTGGTCACCCAGGCTTCTTATCTTTTTCAAGCTGATTAATCTTTGCTCATTTGGACAATGCCAATGATCTCTTTCTAGGCTGACCATCATAAAGCCACTTGTGTACAGTAGCATATCTTTTCTCTGAGCTTGTGAGTGTGCCTGCAGCTCAATAGGACTATTCACATGAACAGATGTTACTCAATGTGAATCCTGGTTGCAGAATTAAGCCTGTCCTTGCTCTCTTCCTCCTGCTACAAACATCAGCTGCTCAGACATCCAGGCTCTTTTTTTTTTAAATGGCTTTTTGCCATACACAAAGCACATAGATGACAACTTCAGTAATTTTTCCAAAAAAATCTTCTTAGTTTCCATTAGCACTTATAAGCGCTAATATTTATATACTCCTCCATATAGCTTCCTGTATGGATGATGATAAAAAAATTACAGTCCAGTTAGGTGTTTGGCATGATACTTTGTGGCTTTTGTAGATAAACGGAAACCTGTACCTGGCCATTTTAAAATAAGTATATATTTGAGTGCATATGGAAGCATGTTGGATCAATGTGAAATTTTTTTCATACCATGCAACAAAAGATGATAAATCTGCAGATTATGTTTAGCCTGATACATTTTATTTTCATCTCAATGCAATGTTTGTCCATATCGAATTAAATATGTAATTCAAAGGTATGTAAAAAAGTCTTAATCATTGAAAAAATAATGATTTGACAGACACTTAAATGTAGTATTACCAAAATTTTAATATTAAGCATCTCATAATATTTCCTTATTTAACTATCCTCCTTATTTTTAAAGAAATTGTAACTTACAATCTAAATTCACATTTGGTGTAAGACACTCCAACTTAGGACATGACATTAGGAGGGCAAACGCTTGCCTGTAGAAATAAACATCGTATTTGAAAATTAACATCCCATACTTATTGCCTCATTTAAAAACTGAAGGCATTTATTTAGCATTTTTCTTTGAGGTGATATCCAAAACTGATCATTGATATTAGGTTGGGTTTTTTTTTTTTTTTGTCCATTTATACTTTCAAATCTTTCTAACTTGATTCTGTGCTGAAAGCACAACTGAAGCTCACAACTAAGTTAGAAAGGGTATAAAAAGATCCTTTGAAAATGAAAAGAAAAACACCTGAAGAGAGTGAGCTTCACAAGTAACAACTATAGAACCAGGTTTAAAGACCAAATCAGGCTTGTGGGGCTTGTTTTTGTTTGTGTATTCTTTGCTTTTCTGTGTTATATAAAAATCTTCAGTTATTTCTCTTTGTTACAAACTGTGAACCCAGTAGCCTAGGAATAAAGATCTGTGAGGAAAACTTTAAGGGAAATACATTTTCCATACAGCTGGACCAGGTGGTCCAGTCTGCTGGTTTACAACTAATTGGCAAACCACTTGCTCTTCTTCAGACCCCTGGTACATCACCTGTTCTTAATGACTTGTCAGAATTACGTCAAGTGGATCCACAATTTATTGTGACAGTTCTTTAAGAACCCTTGACTGAACATCATCTGGCCCTGCTGATTTATGTATATATTTAGTTTCTCTAGGTATTCTTTTACTTCCTTATCACTTATTTCAAATGATCCTCATTAAATGTTAACTCACTGTTCTATGTTTTCATACTGAAAAAGAAAATAAACCTGAACACTGGGTGAGGAAGGAGAAGGGGAAAAAACCCTACAAAACCTTCAAAGCAAGTATTGATGAATATTTCCAAAAAACTGCAAGTTCCCTGCTTCTTCTTGTTTAGTACCAAAACATGCTAAATGGATGCAGATGCATGGATATGCCATCTAACAGAGAAAAGTGACTGTTCTTGTTTAGCAGGTACAGCCACATTTGCCAACAAATGAGGGAATTTGGAGCACTCGCTGTCCTCTTCCCTTCTCCTTCCATACCCACAAACTACTCCCAAGAGAAATAATCAGGAAATAGTACCAACCATTTCTTCAGTACCAGACATGCAACCCTAGACATAATCTACACAGCAAAGACAGGGTAAGAACATTAAGAGTGACCAATCAACTTCTCACAACCCAAACGCTTTATAACAACGACCATTTATTTCCTATGGTAAAGTGTGCATTGCCTTTTTTATCGTCCACTATTTATGTAGGTTTTCTTGTATCACTGTCTTTTGCTTCCTCTGGAAAGGGACAGTATTTTCTGGCCTAGTATCTTCTGTTAGCAAAATTCGTAATATATTCTTACTGGTCTTTGTCTTTTTTTCTTATTTCATGTTAATTCCTTCACTCCGTCAGCTTACAGACAACGGTGCCGGTACTCTTAGTACCAGAACTGCCATCTGCTATGCCTTTATTATTGTATCTTTCATTCTATGCCATCTTCCATGTCCTGTCACCTCTTACTAACACTGTTTACTGGATTCTGGCACACTGATTCTTTTAAGGTCACAGTAGCTCCCTTTAAAATGCAGTGTATTTTAATTTTGTTCAAACTTAACTGGCTTATTCACTATTACAACAGGATGCAATCTAGCACATCTAAATTCTATTACCTTGTTCAGGGGGCACTGGAGGTCAGGAAGAGGAAGAAGCTAAGGAGATGAGCTCATCTAACCCTTCCACAAGAACCTAAGTTCCCTGTCTCGTCAACATAGAAATATCTACCTCAGTTCAGTCTGAAGATGCCCAAGTTAGGTTGGTCTTTCTCTTCATTGGCTGCATAGAGAATTAGCAAGTGTCAAAACAGTCCCTTCCACTTAGGATCTGATCCTCCCAGTCATGTTAAAAGGCTGGCACTGATGGATCAAGACTGCCTTTTATTAGAAAATATAATTATAGCCACAGCAGCAGCACTTACTCTTGGACTAGGTGATACCCTCAGGGGTTTAAGCCATACAGAAGACTGCCAACCAGTTTCCACTGCATGCTGGGGGAACTGTCAATGCGTAAGCAGAAAGATAATTGTCATGTGATTAGGACAAAAGCAACAAAAAGGTATTCCTGAAACAGGAAACATGGATTCAGCTACATGCAAGCTAAGAGTGCAGAACCCAGATATCTTTCCTGGATGAAGACCCTATTTAGCAGTCCTTGGTGGAAAAAGTAAAGGACCAGAAAGAGTTATCTGTGCTCCTGACCTCTTACGGCACTTCACTGTCTCCCTGTCTGAACTGAGTCACAATAGAGCTTGAAGTAGGAAATTCACTTCTGTCTCCCCAGATTAATACTACAAGTCATAGGTGTTATCAATAGCCAACCAAGCAGGCAGTTTCAGGCAACTGAGCAGTGCCTAATGCATTTCAGTGCCTACAGGGTCTAGACAGTGGAAGAAATGAAAAGCACTGGATCTCTGTCTGTGGTTTAGATGGATTTTAGGTACCTCAATTGCAAGTTAAATTGTATTCAGATTCATGGGATCCCATCTATCAATTAATACTAGTATTTTGATATTAAAATTAATTTCACAGGATCAACTGGATGACATTGTCCTGCAGAAATGCCACGATGCATAATGAAGTGTTATGCTACATATTAATTAATTTGAATGCCCCATGCCTAAGAATTACACTCTTAACTTCCTGAACTTCAAAGTTTATCTTGAAAATGAAACAGTTCCTAAATTAAATACAATTAAACTATTAAAGTCTGATATGTGCATATTATACTTTTACAAATTGAATACTAGGTTGAGATTTAAACTATGCTTTTTGTCCTTGAAACTCTCTGAATGTCAAGTTTGTCAGTTTTGGCCCAGGGAATTTCTGTAGCTGATTATAAACTCTTGGTAGAGTGATGAAAACACTGAATTATTTGGTAATAGACAGGGATATTATAATACACTACTGATCAGAAAGAACACTGCACCTTATGGTGGAAGCAAAACCACTCCTTCAGCAAATACTGAATGAAAACAATAAAATATATTGACCTGAGGGACACACAGAATCATGCTGGGAACGCCCCCTTCCCCCATGGTACTGAGCAGAAAACCAGTTTCTATCCAATTTCAGAGGAGTAACATAAAAATGGAATGTTTTATGCTGCTCCTCTGTGTAATATGTACTGTTTGCTAATACTGTGCTTTGGGACTAACATGAAGTAGAGAACTTCTACCTCAGTACATGGTATTTTTCTCTCCCCAAACTGATCTGCATCATGTGTTCAGGAAAAAAAAAAAAAAAGCATGTGCAAATCTATACACAGAATGCTTATCAAAAATAAATAAATAAAATCAGTAAGACACATAAAACCATGTTCCTAACTGTATATACCTCACAGCAGAAAGAACTGGAGGAATTTTTCTCCAAAATAGAAGTAATGTAATAGAGGGACAGTAAAAGTGTAAATACTTCTATTACACTTGCATAAAAAAAAGCATTTGAGAAAAATAAATAAACAAGCTCTGATTTCTTGACTGATCCGGGAAACAATTCAATTAAAATAATCAGCATGCCAGATCTCTCTTCCTGATTTGCTTAAGTAAGTTTGCATTTGCAATTGTAGAATTAGATTGCGATATTGTGGGTGGTTCCCTCCACCTCTTCTCCCCCAGGGAAATATCAAACTTACAAGGGGTCATTTAGAAAATGTCATGGGGGATTAAAGGACCTCAGGTTCCCAGAATTTTGGCTACATTAACTATAGGATTTGTATGCATTAGAATACAAATCTGGCTCAGATTCAACTCGGTTATCTCTGCTAGCTTGGCTAACCAAACTTCAGTTGGGTCATGTTTGGTTTTGGTCAGGAACTCTGCATTTGCTCCAGAGTGGCTGTAATTTTTACTAGTTTCTATTCTACCCAAACAAAAATGTATTTTATTGTACCACATTTTGAAATACCTGCACAAATCAGATGCATAGAACTAAAAAATATAAATAATAATAAAAAAACCTCTAAAATAACCTGGCTAGGAGAATGAAATATGGCATGATGTTATCTTTACCACTTTGAAACATAAATCTCTAACCCCAGTCAAACATTTTTTAAAGCACGATAAAACGTTCAGGCTCTGCAACATAACCAAAGGTTATACTTATAGTAAAAGATACATTTCGAGTCAGAGTAGATTATGTCTTTAGAAATGGGAAAAGAACCTGCTTCTTAATGCTGCAACAGAAGAAGTTACAGGAATAGCAGTGATGGCTACAGCAGAGCACACTGATAATGACAAGAACATTCTCTGATGCTTTCTAAGACTTTCCCAACAGAGTATAGCATTTTGCTGAACAGTCCACAGACTCAGCAGGAATAAAGGACCAGTTATATAATTGTATGCTACATTAAATTCTATCTACAATGAAATCATAAGATAGTCTGATGATGCCTCTCAAGGAATAACATACAAAAGGCTAAAAGGGCTTAGGTACTGATAACCACAAAAATGATGGTAACCCCCTAACTTCTGGATCATGTAGTTTTTCTATATTAAAGGATGCACACTGCTTGTGTTTATAACTTTCCTACACAATGGTATTTTTTGGTATTAACATTTTTCTGAAATCATAATGAAAACTGAAATTATTTCCCTCAATTCTCTAGCTTTTACAATGTAGCATTAAGATCCCTGTGAAGTTTTCCATAGATTCTTTAATAATTAATGATAATAATT